>JAJNNQ010000309.1:27500-95484 GCA_027886175.1 Phylloscopus collybita
CTGGGGTCCCCCCTTGGCCCCCCGGTTTTTCAGGGGGTCCCCCCTCTGGGTCCTCCCGGTTCTCCTGGGGATCCCCCCCAGTCCCCTCGGTTCTCCTGTGGGTTCCCTCTTGGTCCCCCCCGGTTTTCTTGGGGGTCCCTCCTCTGGGTCCCCCCGGTTTTTCTGGGGGTCCCCCCTTGGTTCTTCCAGTTTTTCTGGGGGTTCCCCCTTGGCTAACCCACTTCTCCTGGGGTGCCCCTCTTGATCCTCCTGGTTCTCCTGGGGTTCCCCCCTCTGGGTCCCCCCACTTCTCCTGGGGTTCCCCCCTTGATCCCCCCAGTTCTCCTGGGGTTCCCCCCTCGGTCCCCCCGGTTCTCCTGGGATCACGGCGCCGCAGGAGCGGGGGGTGCTCAGCTGTGCCCCATCCCCTGCCCAGCGCTGACCCCCCCCTCCTGTCCCCGTGTCCCCCAGGATGTGGCCGCTGGGGCTCCCCTGGGCGCTGGCCCTGCTGCTCACCGCCTCCTCCTCCTCCTCCTCCTCCTCCTCCTCCTCGGAGCCCCAGGACCGCGCCTCCATCTTCGCCGACCTGTCCGCGGAGGAGCTGCGGGCCGTGCGCACCTTCCTGATGGAGCGGCCGGAGCTGGGGCTGTCCCCGAGCCAGGGCGGTTCCCTGGCCAAGAACTCGCTCTTCCTGGTGGAGCTGCTGCCCCCCAAGAAGCGGCAGGCGCTGCGGTTCCTGGAGCACGGCGGGCCGCGGCCGCCGCGGGAGGCTCGGGCCGTGCTCTTCTTCGGGGCGCAGGAGGAGCCCAACGTCACCGAGCTGGCCGTGGGGCCGCTGCCGCGCCCCAGCTCCTACCGCCCGCTGCCCTTCAAGGGCGGCCGGGCCGTGCCCTTCTGGGCCCGGCCGATGACCCGGCTGGAGTACGAGCTGCTGCACCGGGCGCTGCTGGCCGAGCTGGCGCCGCTGGAGCCGCTGCTGCGCGAGGCCACCGGCTTCGGCTTCCAGAACTGCTCGGAGCGTTGCCTGACCTACTCGGACATCGCCCCGCGCGGGCTGGGCCCCGGCCAGCGCCGCACCTGGCTGGTGATCCAGCGCTTCGTCGAGGGCTTCTTCCTTCACCCGGTGGGGCTGGAGGTGCTGCTGGACCACGGCGACGCCGACCCGCGGCGCTGGGCCGTGCGGCGCCTCTGGTACAACGGGCGCTACTTCGGCGGCGTGCGGGAGCTGGCCCAGAGCCACGCCCGGGGGGCTCTGCCCCTGGCCCGCCTGCCCGAGCCCCCCGCCCGCGGGCTCTTCTCCAGCTACGAGCCCCGCGGGCGCTTCGCCACCCCCACCGAGGTGCACGGCGCCAAGGTGTGCGAGCCGCAGGGCCGGCGCTACCGCCTGCGCGGCAACCGGCTGGAGTACGGCGGCTGGAGCCTGGCCTTCCGCCTGCGCTCCTCGGCCGGCCTGCAGCTCTTCGACGTGCGCTTCGGCGGCGAGCGCGTGGCCTACGAGCTGAGCCTGCAGGAGGCCATCGCCTTCTACGGCGGCCACTCGCCGGCCGCCATGCAGACCAAGTACATGGACGCCGGCTGGGCCATGGGCGCCTCCAGCTACGAGCTGGCCAGCGGCGTGGATTGTCCGGAGACGGCCACTTTCCTGGACGCCCATCACCTCCTGGACGCCGACGGCCCCGTGCTCTTCCGCCGGGCGCTGTGCGTCTTCGAGCTGCCGACGGGCGTGCCGCTGCGCCGCCACTTCGACAGCGACTTCCAGGGCGGCTTCCATTTCTACGCGGGGCTGGAGGGGCGGGCGCTGGTGCTCAGGACCACCTCCACCGTCTACAACTACGACTACATCTGGGACTTCCTGCTCTACCCCAACGGCGTGCTGGAGGCCAAGGTGCACGCCACCGGCTACATCCACGCCACCTTCTACACGCCCGAGGGCCGGCGCTACGGCAGCCGCGTGCACAGCCACCTCCTGGGCAACATCCACACCCACCTGGTGCACTACAAGGTGGACCTGGATGTGGCAGGTGAAGGGTCCCGGCAGCTCCCGACACGTCCTGGCTGTGGGGAGGGTGCTGGATCCACGGGGGGTTCCTTGGTTCTGGGAGGGTGGTGTCACCTGGGTGTCACCCGCGCCCTGCGGTGATGAGCTCCCTCCGTGGTGGCATCTCCGCGGGGTCACATCCCTGCTCGGTGGTGGAAGCTCCCAGCCCTGGTGACATCCGGGGCTCCGGCCCTCGGTGGTGTCCCTGCAGGGTCCCAGCGCCCCGTGGTGGAGCCCCGGTTCCCCAGGGTGACATTTCCCAGGCCACACCCATGGTGGCATCCCCTGGCGTCTCAGCCCCCTGTGGCGGTGGTGATGGCACCTCCCAGGTGTCCCAGCCCTCGGTGGGGACATCCCCTCCGTGCTGCTGTGTCACACCGGATATCCCAGCCCTCCAGGGTGGCTCGATTGTGGGGGTCACACCCTCCCGTGGTGCTGCCACCTCAGCCCCCCACGCTGGCACCTCCATGATGTCCCAGCCCACACCTGAGTGACATCCCTGCGGTGACCGCCACCCCGGGGGGGGGACCGTGCCACCGTGTCCCCCTCCCTCCACCGACCCCGCTGTCCCCGCAGGCTCCGGGAACAGCTTCGAGACGATGGACATCCGCTTCGAGAACATCTCCAACCCCTGGAGCGCGGGGGACCGCGTGGTGCAGCCCTGGCTGCAGCGGCAGCCGCGGCGCCGGGAGCGGGAGGCGGCGCTGCCGCTGGGCCGACCGGCGCCCCGGTACCTGCTCTTCTCCAACCCGCGGCGCCGGAACCGCTGGGGCCACCGCCGCACCTTCCGCCTGCAGCTCAGCTCCCACGCCGGGCCCGTGCTGCCCCGCGGCTGGCGCGAGGAGCGCGGCGTCACCTGGGCCAGGTAAGGTACTGGTGGGGGGGTTCTGGGAGGGTGGTGTCACCTGGGCGTCACCCAGGGGTGATGAGCTGCCTCCGTGGTGGCATCTCCGTGGGGTCACATCCCTGCTCGGTGGTGGAAGCTCCCAGCCTTGGTGACATCTGGGGCTCCGGCCCTCGGTGGTGTCCCTGCAGGGTCCCAGACCCCCGTGGTGGAGCCCTAAGGGTGACATTTCCCAGGCCACACCCGTGGTGGCATCTCCTGGTGTCTCAGCCCCCTGTGGCGGTGGTGGCACCTCCCAGGTGTCCCAGCGCTCGGTGGCGAGGGGGTTCCCGAGGGGTCAGTGGATGTGTCACCCCCGGGGTCAGTGGATGTGTCACCCGTGGGGTCAGCAGATGTGTCACCCGAGGGGTCAGCAGATGTGTCACTTGTGGGGTCAGCGGATGTGTCACCTGAGGGGTCAGCAGAGGTGTCACCTGCGGGGTCAGATGTGTCACCTGAGGGGTCAGAGGTGTCACCCTCGGGGTCAGCGGATGTGTCACCTGTGGGGTCAGCGGATGTGTCACCCTCAGGGTCAGAGGTGTCACCCATGGGGTCAGCGGATGTGTCACCCTTGGGGTCAGCGGATGTGTCACCCGCGGGGTCAGCAGATGTGTCACCTGAGGGGTCAGCAGAGGTGTCACCTGTGGGGTCAGTGGATGTGTCACCCCCGGGGTCAGTGGATGTGTCACTCGTGGGGTCAGTGGATGTGTCACCCGTGGGGTCAGCAGATGTGTCACCCTCGGGGTCAGAGGTGTCACCCTCAGGATCAGCGGATGTGTCACCCGCGGGGTCAGCAGATGTGTCACCCTCGGGGGCACAGTGTCCGTCCCCCGGGCACGCCGTCCTGTGGCGGTGCCTCTGTCCCTGTCCCTGTCCCCGTCCTGCCCCGCAGCTGGAGCAGGTCCCTGTCACCGGGGACACCTTGTCACCTTGTCCCCATCCCCTGGAGCTGGAGTGTCCCTGGAGTTTGGGACGCCCCTGGAACTGAGGGGGCTGCGGGAAGCCCTGGGAGCTGAGGAGTCTCCAGGAGCTGTGGGACACCTCGGGAGAGGAGGGAGACCGGGAAACGGGGACCCCCCTCAAGATCTGGGGACCCTCCAGGGTCGGGGAAACCCCCGGGGGCTGGGGAGACCCCCAGGACCCTGGGGACAGCCCTGGGAGCTGGGGAGACCCCCAGGAACCTGAGGAAACCCCCGGGAGCTGAGGAGACCCCCAAGACCCTGGGGACAGCCCCGGGAGCTGGGGAGACCCCCAGGGCCCTGGGGACAGCCCCTGGACTCGGGGAGCCCCTGAGGAGCTGAGGGGCGCTCCCAGCTGGGGACTCCGCGCCCCCCAGCAGCCCCGTGTCCCCGTGTGACACGAGAGGTGACACATCAGGGGAGCGGGGCAGGGGTGGGACAGGGGCTGACCCCGCCCCTCACCTGTCCCAGGTACCACCTGGCGGTGACGCGGCGGCACGAGAGCGAGCCCACCAGCAGCAGCATCTACACCCAGAACGACCCCTGGGACCCCCCGGTCACCTTCGAGAACTTCATCCGTGACAACGAGACCATCGAGGACCAGGTGACACCGGGGGACACTGGGGACAGGAGGGGACACTGGGTACAGGGGGGGGACACCGGGGACAGGGGGACACCAGGGACAGGGGAGACACAGAGGGACACCGGGTACAGGGGGACACCGGGCACAGAGAGGACACCAGGCACACAAAGGGACACCGGACACAGGTGGGACACCGGGCACAGGGGGGACACCGGACACAGGTGGGACACTGGGGACAGGGGGGACACCGGGCACAGGGGGGACACTGAGCACACAAAGGGACACTGGGCACAGGGGGGACACTGAGCACACAAAGGGACACTGGGCACAGGGGGGGACACCGGGCACAGGAGGGGACACCGGGCACAGGGGGGACACCGGGGACACAGAGGGGACACTGGGCACACAAAGGGACACCGGGCACACACAGGGGACACCGGGCACAGAGGGGACATCGGGCACAGAGGGACATTGGGCACAGCGGGGACACCAGGCACACAGAGGGGACACCGGGCACACACAGGGGACACCGGGGACAGGGGGGACACCGGGCACACAGAGGGGACACCGGGCACACAGAGGGACACCGGGCACACACAGGGGACACTGGGCACACACAGGGGACACCGGGCACAAGAGGGGACACCGGGCACAGGGGGGACACCGGGCACACAGAGGGGACACCGGGCACAGGAGGGGACACCGGGCACACACAGGGGACACCGGGCACACAGAGGGGACACCGGGCACAGAGGGGACACCGGGCACAGGAGGGGACACCGGGCACACAGAGGGGACACCGGGCACAGAGGGGACACCGGGCACAGGAGGGGACACCGGGCACACAGAGGGGACACCGGGCACAGAGGGGACACCGGGCACAGGAGGGGACACCGGGCACACAGAGGGACACCGGGCACAGGAGGGGACACCGGGCACACAGAGGGACACCGGGCACACAGAGGGGACACCGGGCACACACAGGGGACACCGGGCACAGGAGGGGACACCGGGCACACAGAGGGGGACACCGGGCACAGAGGGGACACCGGGCACAAGAGGGGACACCGGGCACAGAGGGGACACCGGGCACAACAGGGGACACCGGGCACACAGAGGGACACCAGGCACACAGAGGGACACCGGGCACACAGAGGGGACACCGGGCACACAGAGGGACACCGGGCACAGAGGGGACACCGGGCACAGGAGGGGACACCGGGCACACAGGAGGGGACACCGGGCACAAGAGGGGACACCGGGCACAGAGGGGACACCGGGCACAACAGGGGACACCGGGCACACAGGAGGGGACACCGGGCACACAGGAGGGGACACCGGGCACAGAGGGGACACCGGGCACACAGAGGGACACCGGGCACACAGAGGGGACACCGGGCACACAGAGGGACACCGGGCACACAGAGGGGACACCGGGCACACAGAGGGGACACCGGGCAGACATGGGGCTGGGGGCTGCCGAGGGGCCGGGGGGGTTTCCATCCCCAGAAGGGGGGGAGGCTCCATCTCTGGGTGTCCCCACCCCCCGTGGGGACGCTCCGGGGTGCCACTGACACCCTGGCGTGTGTCCCCCCCCGCCCCCGGCAGGACCTGGTGGCCTGGGTGACGGTGGGCTTCCTGCACGTGCCGCACGCCGAGGATGTCCCCAACACGGCCACGCCCGGCAACGCCGTCGGCTTCTTCCTGCGCCCCTTCAACTTCTTCAGCGAGGACCCCTCGGTGGCCTCGCGCGCCCCCCTCATCGTGCGGCCCCTGGACCCCCCCCGCTGCTCCCGCCTGCAGATCCAGCGCTGGACCCCGGCCAGCGCCGGGCCCTGCGTGCAGCCCGAGCCCTTCAGCTACAACGGCACCTACCGACAGGTGTGACCGGGGGAAACGGCACCTGCCGACAGGTGTGAGCCTGGGGGAAACGGTACCTGCCGCCAGGTGTGAGCTGGGGTACGGCACCTGCCGACAGGTGTGAGCTGGGAAACGGCACCTGCCGCCAGGTGTGACCGGGGAAACGGCACCTACCGACAGGTGTGACCCTGGGGGGGGACACGGCACCTACCGACAGGTGTGACCCTGGGGGGGGACACGGCACCTACCGACAGGTGTGACCCTGGGGGGGGACACGGCACCTGCCGACAGGTGTGACCGGGGAAACGGTACCTGCCGACAGGTGTGACCCTGGGGGGGGACACGGCACCTGCCGACAGGTGTGACCCTGGGGTACGGCACCTGCCGACAGGTGTGAGCTGGGAAACGGCACCTGCCGACAGGTGTGACCGGGGAAACGGCACCTGCCGCCAGGTGTGACCCTGGGGTACGGCACCTGCCGACAGGTGTGACCCTGGGGTACGGCACCTGCCGACAGGTGTGACCTGGCGGGGGGGACACGGCACCTACCGACAGGTGTGACCTGGGGGAAATGGTACCTGCCGACAGGTGTGACCGGGGAAACGGCACCTGCCGACAGGTGTGACCCTGGGGGGGGGGACAGCACCTGCCGCCAGGTGTGACCTGGGGGGACACATGGTACCTGCCACCAGGTGTGACCTGGGGGGGGACAGCACCTGCCGCCAGGTGTGACCCAGGACACGGCACCTGCCGCCAGGTGTGACCTGGGGGAAATGGCACCTACCGACAGGTGTGACCTGGGGGAAATGGCACCTGCCACCAGGTGTGACCCGGAGGGGACAGCACCTGCCGCCAGGTGTGACCTGGGGACACACAGCACCTGCCGCCAGGTGTGACCCTGGGGACACAGGGACACCGCTCTGTGCCGCGGGACACCTGTGCCGGCGCCGCCTCCCCCGACCCCAGCACCCCCGCGGGGACACCGGTGCCACCGAGGCGTGGGACACGTGTCACAGCGCCTCACCTGCGGCCACCTCACCTGCGGCCACCTCACCTGGTGCCACCTCACCTGCGGCCACCTCACCTGCGGCCACCTCACCTGGTGCCACCTCACCTGCTGCCACCTCCTCCGGTCCCGGCAGCACGTGGGACCCCCGGGACACCGCGGCGTGGGACGTGTCACCCTGTGCCCCCCATCAGGCTCCCCCACCCCTTTCCCCCCCCCCCCCCAAAGACCCCACGGGACCCCCGTGCCACGGGGACACCGCGGTGCGCGTGGCGATGTCACACGGTGCCAGTAAAGGTGACGTCACCTCCCCTGTCGCCGTCTCTGTGACACCCGAGGTGGCTCTGTGTCCCCCCCCCGCCGGTGACACGCGGAGCCGGGGGTCTCTCTCTGGTTTATTGGGGGCACCTACGCGGGGGTGACATGCAGGGGTGACACGCAGGGGTGACACGGGACAAACACAGCACGCGCTACGGGGGGGGAGGGGCTGGGCGGCGACAGACACCCCCCCGCCCGCCCCCCCACCCCGAGCCCCGCGTCCCCCTCCCTGTGCGTGGGGTGACAGCGCCCGGTGACACCCGGGGGGGCTCGGGGGGCGCAGGGCCCGGCAGGGACGGAGGGAGGGAGGGAGGGAAGGGGCGCTCCCGACCCCTCCCCTCAGCCGGGGGGGGACACGGGGGGGGCGCACACGGAGCCCCCCCCCTCCTGGCGGGGGTTTGTGGGGGGGGGACACGGCGGGGACACACACACACACAGCGGGGGGGGGGGGCGACACCTGTGTCCCAGCGCAGCGGGACCCCCCCCGCGACACACACGTGAGGTCCTGGGGACAGGACAGCGGTGCACACCTGTGCACACCTGTGCACACCTGTGCACACACACACACACACACACCTGGGTACCCCCCCCGCCGCCCCGGGGAGCAGCAGCAGCAGCAGGAGGAGGAGGAGGAGGAGGAGGAAGAGCAGCACAGTCTGGCAGTCCAGGGTCGGGCAGGGGGGGGTCCCGGGGGTGCCAGGGCCCCCCCGCCGGCACCGAGGGCAGCGTCCGTGGGGGCAGCGGCCGGACCCCCCCGGGGGGGCTCCGGGGGTCCCGGGAGCTCTGTGTCCCCTCCTGCCGGGGGTCAGGGGTCCCGGGGCTCCGGATGTGCCCCGGCCTGGCCTTTGGGGGTCCCACATGCTGGGGACAGGGTCCTGCGGCTCCTCCAGGGGTCCCAGGACTCTGGGGGTCCCACATTCCGGGGTTGGGGGTCCCAGGGCTCCAGGGATCCTGTGACTCCGGGGGTCCCGGGCTGCGGCGTCTCCGGGGCTGCCGGGCGAGGGTCCCACGTGCTGGGGTCGGGGGTCCCACGTGCCGGGGTCGGGGGTCCCACGTGCCGGGCTTTGGGGGTCGCACGTCCCGGGCTCTCAGGGCTCCAGGGGTCCCACGTCCTGGGCTCCGAGGGCTCCGGGGGTCCCGGCGCTCCGGGGGTCCCGCCGCGCCCCGGCGCTCCCATTAGCTGCCGGGGTCGGAGCAGTGTCTCTGGAGCGGGGGGGTGCCCGGGGGGGTCCCCGCGGGGGCGGGGGGCAGCGCCCCGGGCAGGGAGCGGCGCCGCGGGGGGGGGCGGCTCCAGCAGCAGCACCACGTCCGGGGGGTCCGGGGCGCGCGGGGGGCGCGGGACCTGCGGGACAGGGGGGGTCGGTGTGGGGGGGGGGGCATTGCCACCCAGCCCGGGGGGCTCGGGGTGACCCCACACCCCCCACATCAGCGGCACCCCCGGTGGGGGACCCCCGTGCTCAGAGGGGCTGGGGGACACGAGGACGGGCAGGGGAGGGCGGTGCCCCGGCCCGGGGGGCTCAGGGGAGACCCCAACCCATGATGGATGAAGCGATGCCCCCCCCAAAGCAGGCACTGTCCCCACCCGGGGGGCTCAGGGGAGACCCCAACCCACCATGGACAGGAGGAGGATGAAGCGATGCCCCCCCAAATGGGCACAGCCCCAGCCCAGGGGGCTCAGGGGAGACCCCAGCCCACCATGGATGAAGCGATGCCCCCCCAAGTGGGCACTGTCCCGGCCCGGGGAGACCCCAGCCCACCATGGACGAAGCGATGCCCCCCCAATGCAGGCACAGCCCCAACCCGGGGGGCTCAGGGGAGACCCCAGCCCACCATGGACGAAGCGATGCCCCCCCAGATGGCCACTGTCCCGGCCCGGGGGGCTCAGGGGAGACCCCCAGCTGCCAGCAGACCCGCACCAGCCGAGCCCCCGTCCCCTCACCTGAGCGAGCGGCCGGATGGGGGTGATGGGCAGGGTGGGGGGCAGCGGCGCCGGGGGGGGCTGGTGCGGGGAGGTGACGGCGCTGTAGGCGGGGGGCACCAGCACCTGGCGCTGCAGCAGGTGCACGATGGAGGAGATGTCCGAGCTCAGCCGCGACTCCAGCCTGCAGGGACCGCGGGGCTCAGCCGGCCGCGGGACCCCCGCCCCGCCCCGCACCGACCCCCCCCCCCCGGCCCGCAGGTCCCGCGCCCCCCGGACCCCCCGGACCCCCCGCACGTGGTGCTGCTGCTGGAGCCGCCCCCCCCCCGCCCGGGGCGCGGCGGGACCCCCGGAGCGCCGGGGGTCCCCCGTTCCGCCCACCCCGGAACGCGGGACCCCCGGAGCCCTGAGAGCCCGGGACGTGGGACCCCCGACCCCGGCAGGTGGGACCCCCGACCCCGGCAGGTGGGACCCCCAAAGCTTGGGACGTGGGACCCCCAAAGCCCGGGACGTGGGACCCCTGGAGCCCTGAGAGCTCGGGACGTGGGACCCCCAAAGCCCGGGACGTGGGACCCCCAAACCCCGGCACATGGGAACCCCCGACCCCGGCAGGTGGGACCCCCGCCCAGTGCCCACCTCCGCGGGGATGGGGAGGATTGGGGTTGGGCTGAGGGGTCCCCGCTCCCCTCCCCAGTCAGACCCCCCCCAAACCCCTGCCGCCCCCAGCCCCATCCCGAGCCCCCAGGACCCCCGGGCAATGGGGGGGCTCCCAAGGGGTCCCCCTGGCCGCAGCCCCCCCCGAGCCCCCCGGGCGGACCTGTTGAGCTGTTTCTGGAGCAGATCCAAGCGCGATTCCAGGTCGGAGCGCTGGCGGCGGGTCAGGGTCGGGGGGGGATTCGGGGGGGGCCCGTGGGAGCAGCGGGGGAGCTCCTGGTACTGGCGGCCCCGGGTGTCACCCCAAAAACTGAAGATGTTGGAGACCCCCGAGAAGGCGCCTGGAAAAGGAGGGGGGTGGGTTTGGGGGGGGAGGGGCGAGGTTGGGGGGGATTCAGGGGTCTGGGGGAGGGCTGGGGCTTTTTGGGGGGGGCTCTACAGCCTCATATAGGGAGGGGAAGATTGGGACCCCCCCCCCCCCCGCCCAAGCAGAGACCCCCGTCCCCATCCGAGGGGCGCAGGGGCAGCTGCTGGGGGAGGGCTGAGAATGGGGGGGGGAGCTCCAGGTTTGGGGAGGGGGGGGGGGCTGTAGAACCCTGAGCGAGGAGAGCAGGAGGGGGGAGCCCCCAGCCCACCCCAGCCTCACCCGGGAGGCTCCGGGGGGGGCGGGGGGCGATGGGGGGCAGGGGGGGCTGGGGGGGCAGGGAGAGATGGGGGGCTGGGGGAGATGGGGGTGCAGGGGCTGAGGGAGATGGGGGGGCAGGGGGCTGGGGGGCACGGCTGTGCTGCAGCTCCGGGGGTCTTCAGGACCCTGAGCGGGGAGGGAAGGGGTGGGGGGCTCCCTGACCCCAGCTGGGGGGGCACAGGGGAGCAGTGCCAGGGTTTTGGGGCGCCCCTCTGAGCCCCGAGGGAGGCGGGGGGAGGAAGAGGAAGAGGAAGAGGAAGAGGAAGAGGAAGAGGCCGCCCCCCACCCCGAGCCCCCCGACCCACCTGAGAGGGGGGTTGCAGGCGTCGCTGCCCTCGCGCTCCTCGGGCTCGGGGGGGGGCGCCGGGGGGGCGCTGCGGAACGGGGACAGCGCGGTGGCCCCGGGAGGGGGCGCGGGGGGCTCCTCCTCGTCACTGGAGCCGCAGCTGGAGGGGCTGGGGGGGTCCCACTCGGCCGGGCCTCGGGGGGCTCCGGGGGCTTGGCCCCCCCCGCCGTCCCCCCCGCAGCGCTCGGGACTCCCCGGGACTGGGGGCGTCTGGGGAGGGGGGGGGGGGGGGACAGGCAGGGTCAGGGCGGGGTCACCGAGAGACTGGGGTCACCCCCGGCCCCCCAATCCCCCCAATCCCCCCAGGCCCCCCCGGCCCCCCAGGCCCCCCCCGGTCCCCCGGCCCCCCAGACCTCCCCGGCCCCCCCAGACCCCCCAGACCCCTCCGATCCCCCCAATCCCCCCCAGCCCCCCCCAGACCCCCCCGGCCCCTCCAATCCCCCCCAGCCCCCCCCCAGGCCCCCCCAGCCCCCCACCTTTCTCGGGGCGCCGGCGGAAGGAGAGCTTGCGGCGCCGCAGGCGGGAGAAGCCGCCGTCCAGCTCGTCACTGCCCGGGGAGCCGGGGATCATGTTGGTCTGCGGGGACACGGGCGGGGGGCGCGCTTGGGGGGCGGCCCTGGGGGGCTGCGGCACCCCCCGGCCTGCTCAGGACCCCCCAGATCTCTCAGTCCCTCGGAATGTGCTCAGCGCCCCCCTCCCTTGTCAGGACCCCCCACCCAAAACTGCACAGAATCCAAAACCTGCTCAGGACCCCCAGCCTGCTCAAGACCCCCAACCTTTCTCAGGACCCCCCTGGCTCACTCAGAACCCCCCAAGGCTGCTCAAGACCCGTCACCCTGCTCCCAACCCCCCCAATTTCCTCAAGACTCCCAGTTTGCTCAGGACCCTCCAAATCTCTCAGGACCCCCTCCCCCCCCACTTGCTGGGACCCCCCCCTTATCTGCTCAGGACCCCCAGCCTGCTCAGGACCCCCAAGTTTGCTCAGGACCCCCAATTTCCTCAGAGCCCCCAATCTGCTCAGGACCCCAAACCTGCTCAGGACCCTCAAGTTTGCTCAGGACCCCCAATCTGCTTATGACCCCCAACCTTGCTCAGGACCCCAAACCTCCTCAGGACCCCCAAGCTTTCTTAGGACCCCCAGCCCGCTCAGGACCCCCAGCCTCCTCAGGACCCCCAAGCTGCTCAGAACCCCCAATCTCCTCATAGCCCCCAGCCTGCTCAGGACCCCCAAGCTTTCTTAAGACCCCCAAGCTGCTCAGGACCCCCAGCCCGCTCAGGACCCCCAAGCTGCTCAGGACCCCCAACCCGCTCAGGACCCTCCAAATCGCTCAGGACCCCCCACCCGCTTGCTGGGACCCCCCCGATCTGCTCAGGACCAATTTTCCTGGAGCCCCCTGTTCCCTTGCCCCCCTGCCCCCTCCCCCCGGGCAGCGCCGCCCCCCCGGGCCCCCCTCACGTCGCGCAGGTTGAAGGTGATCTCCAGGGTGCCCCAGAAGCGGTCGGAGAACTCGGGGTACATGTCCAGCACCTCCAGCAGGTCCTCGCGCAGGATCTTGTGCAGGTCGCAGTAGGTGAGCGCCCGCACGTCCGCCCGCGACTTCCCGGGCCGGGCGTGCAGGTGCAGCGGCTCCCCGAAGGTGTCGTTCTTACCTGAACGACAGGTGGGGCGGGGGGCGTCACGGGGGTCCCTGCGCCGCCCCCGCCGCCCCTGAGGGGCCCCTCGGACCTGGGGGGGTACCCGGAGGAGGGGGGCAGGGGTCATGTCAGGGTCGTGAGCAGGGCTGGGGGGACCCCCGGGGGCACTCGGGGTGACCCCAGAGCTGGGGAGGGGGCTCCGGGGGCACTCGGGGTGACCCCAGAGCTGAGGGGGGGGGGGGACTCCGGGGGCAGTCGGGGTGACCCCAGGGCTGAGGGGGGGGGGGGGGGGGGCTCCGGGAGGGGCCGGAGTCACTCGGGGTCCCTGGGAGGGGGTGTCACGGCACGGGGGGGACACTCGGGCTGGGGGGGTCCCCAAAGGGTGGGGGTTGGTAGGTGGTTCCCCCAGCACCGGGGGGGGTCTCAGGATGCGGGGGGATCCCTCGGGGGGCGGGGAGGGGGTGACCCGAGGAGCACGGGGGGCGCTGCAGGACACGGGGGGGGGGGGGGCTCCAGCACACGGGGGGGTGGCTCCAGCACACGAGTGCCCCCAGGACACCACGAGACCCCCGAAGGCAGCTGCTGCCCCCGGGGGCGAGGAGGAGGAGGGGACACCACGGGACCCCCCCCGGGGCGGGTGGGTGTGGGGGTCTCACCCAGGATGGCCACGACGACGTCGCCGCGCAGGATCTCGATGGAGCCGCGGGAGATGAAGTAGAGCGCGGTCAGCACGTCCCCCGCGTGCACCAGCGTGTCCCCGGGGGGCGCGTGGGTGGTCTTGAACTTCATGGCCAGCGCCCGCAGGCAGCCCTTGGTGGCGCCGCGGAACGGGGCGCAGTTCTGCAGCAGGCTGCGGTTCAGGTGCAGGCAGATGTCGGCCTGCAGGCACTCGGGGAAGCCCTTCAGCACCTGCGGGGGCACCGCGGGGGGGTCACGGCGCGGGTTTGAGGGGTCCCGGGGGGTCTCGACGCGTTCGTGTCGGTGCTGCCGGCGCGGGAGTGAGGGATGCTGAGAGTCCTGGGGTTCCCGGGGGTCGGGCCGGGGGTCTCCCCGCGTTCGTGTCGGCGCCGTCAGCACGGGAGCGATTGTGCCGGGAGCCCCCCGAGGAGCGGGGGTGCTGAGGGTCCCGGGGTTCCCGGGGGTCGGGCCGGGGGTCTCATCAGCACGGGAGCGAGCGCACCGGGAGCAGGTGCTGAGGGTCCCCGGGGTTCCCGGGGGGGTCCCGGGGGGGTCCCGGGGGGTCTCACCGCATTCGTGTCGGCACCATCAGCACAGGAGCGAGCGTGCCGGGAGCGGAAGGTGCTGAGAGCCCCGGGGGGGGGGTCCCGGGGAGCCCAGGGGGTCGGGCCGGGGGTCTCGCTGCATTCGTGTCGGTGCCGCCAGCGCGGCAGCGAGCGCGCCGGGAGCGGGGGGTGCTGAGGGTCCCCGGGGTGGGTCCCTGGGTTCCCGGGGGGGTCCCGGGGCTCGGGCCGGGGGTCTCGCCGCTGCTCGTATCGGCACCATCAGCACAGCAGCGAGCGTGCCGGGAGCGCTGCCCGAGGAGCGGCGGGGGCTGAGGTCCCCGGGGGAGGGTCCCGGGGGGGTCCCGGGGGGTCCCGGAGGCTCTCGGTGCCGCCGGTGCGGGAGCGAGCATGCCGGGAGCGGGGGGTCCTGAGGGTCCTGGGGTTCCCGGGGGGTCCCGGGGGGTCACACCACGTTCGTGTCGGCACCATCAGCACAGGAGCGAGCGTGCCGGGAGCCCCCCGAGGAGCGGGGGGTGCTGAGGGCCCCGGGGGATTCCGGGGGGGTCCCAGGGGGTCTCGCCGCGTTCCTGTCGGAGCCCCCGGCGCGGGGGTGAGCGTGCTGGGAACGGGGACTGAGGGTCCTGGGGAGCCCCGGAGGTCGGGCCGGGGGTCTCGCCGCGTTCGTGTCGGGGCCATCAGCACAGGAGCGACCGTGCCGGGAGCGGGGGGGGGGTGCTGAGAGCCCCGGGGGGGGTCCCGGGGAGCCCAGGGGGTCGGGCCGGGGGTCTCGCTGCGCGCACAGGAGCGAGCGTGCCGGGAGTGGGGGCTGAGGGTCCTGGGGTTCCCGGGGGGTCCCGGGGGGTCACACCACGTTCGTGTCGGCACCATCAGCACAGGAGCGATCGTGCCGGGAGCCCCCCGAGGAGCGGGGGGTGCTGAGAGCCCCGGGGGGGGTCCCGGGGGGTGGTTTGCCGGGGGTCTCACCGCGTTCATGTCGATGCCGTTGGTGTAGGACCAGGCGTGCTGGAAATATTCCTCCAGGCGCTGGCGCAGCGGGTTGGGGATCTGGTGGAAGCGGATGAACTCGCGCACCCGCAGCATCTGCGTGTGGTAGCGCGCCGTGCCCGAGTAGAGGCGCTGGATGATGGCCGAGACGTTCCCGAAGATGCTGGCGTACATCAGCGCTGCGGGGGCGGCGTCAGGGGGGGCTCTGCACCCCCAAAACGCGACCCCCAAAATCCCCCTGCCACTCCCCCGGGCCCCCCGTGTGCCCGAGCGCAGCGGGTGGTGGCCAAGGCGACCCCGGAGATGCTGCCCAGTGTCAGGGTTGGGGGGGTGTGAGGGGGGGCTCTGCACCCCCTGCGAGGGCAGGGTCAGGGGGGGCTCTGCACCCCCAAAACGCGCCCCACCCCCCCCAAAGCCCCCCTGCCACCCCCCAGGCCCCCCATGTGCCCGAGCGCAGCGGGCGGTGACCGAGGTGACCCCGGAGATGCTGCCCAGTGTCAGGGCTGGGGGGGTGGGGGTGTGGGGGGGGGTCTGCACCCCCAAACCCCCCCGGACACCCCCAAACCCCTCCCCAGGCCTCCCCAAACCCCCCACTGCTGCAAGGGCTGGAGTGTGGGGTACCCATCATCATGGAGGGTGCTCATTGTTATGGGGTCCCCACTGTCCTGGGGTCCTCAACCCCACAGAGGGGTCCCCAACCCCACAGGGGGGTGTCCATCCTGTGCCCTTTGGTCACTGAGGTCCCATCATCATGGCAGGGTCCCCCCCCCCACCGAGTGCCCGTTGTCACCCCGGTCCCCACCCCCACAGAAGCTCCCACTGCCACCAGATCCCCGAAATCCTGGGGTTCCCGTTGTCCTGGGGGTCCCCACAGCCGTGAGTCACCAAGGTCCCCCTCATCAGGGGGATTCTCAGATACCTGAGCCCACCTGCCCCCAGCACAGCCGAGGCCACCCCAACAATGTCCCCAAGTGCCACATCCGCGGGGTTTTTAAATCCCTCCAGGGATGGGGACTTCACCCCTGTCCTGGGCAGCTGGGCCAGGGCTAGAGAGCCCTTTTGGGGACAGAATTTTCCCAATTTCCACCCTGAGCCTCCCCTGGCCCAGCCTGGGGCCGTTCCCTCCTGTCCCTGCTCCCCCCCCGGCTGTCCCCTCCTTGTGGCAGAGCCAAAGTCCCCCTGAGCCTCCTCTGCTCCAGGCTGAGCCCCTTCCCCAGCTCCCCCAGCCCCTCCTGGGGTCCCAGACCCTTCCCAGCTCCCCCAGCCCCTCCTGGGGCTCCAGGACCCTTCCCCAGCTCCCTCAGCCCCTCCTGGGGCTCCAGCCCCTTCCCCAGCTCCCCCAGCCCCTCCTGGGGCTCCAGGACCCTTCCCCAGCTCCCCCAGCCCCTCCTGGGGCTCCAGACCCTTCCCCAGCCCCTCCTGGGGTCCCAGCCCCCTCCTCAGCTCCCCCAGCCCCTCCTGGGGCTCCAGGACCCTTCCCCAGCCCCTCCTGGGGTCCCAGACCCTTCCTCAGCTCCCTCAGCCTCTCCTGGGGCTCCAGACCCGTCCCCAGCTCCCCCAGCCCCTCCTGGGGTCCCAGCCCCCTCCTCAGCTCCCCCAGCCCCTCCTGGGGTCCCAGACCCTTCCCCAGCTCCATTCCCTGGACACCCCCCAGCCCCTCCAGGGCTCTCCTGTTTGGGGGTCCCAGAGGTGCCCCCAGGACCCCCGGGGGTCCCTCAGCAGGGCCAGCACAGGGGGACAATCCCTGCCCCGGGCTGTGCCCCCCTGGGGCTGGCACAGTGTCAGCCTCCTGCCCACCTGGGCACACCTGGGCTGTGTGGGGGGGCCCAGCACCCCAGGGCCCTTCCAGCCCCTGTGGCCAGCCTGGGGCGCTCCGTGGGGCTGGGGTGACCCACAGGTGAGTGTGACCCACAGGTGGGTGTGACCCACAGGTGAGTGTGACCCACAGGTGGGTGTGACCCACAGGTGAGTGTGACCCACAGGTGGGCGTGACCCACAGGTGAGTGTGACCCACAGGTGTCTGTGACCCACAGGTGAGTGTGACCCACAGGTGGGCGTGACCCACAGGTGAGTGTGACCCACATGTGGGCGTGACCCACAGGTGTGGGGGCACACTCAGGTGTCACACACTCATGGGGGCACACACACACACACAGGGCTGTGCACACCCAGGTGCTCTCACACCCACATCCCACCCACACCAGGCAGGTGGGGAGGGCGCTGCTGGGGCTGGGGCTGCTGTTGGGTGTTTGGCAGCACCTGGGGCTCCTGCACACACCTGGGTGCACACCTGGGTGCTCACACACACACAGGTGTGCACACACACCTACACAGCCCCCGGGGCTCCTGCACACACCTGGATGCACACCTGGGTGCTCACACTCACTCAGGGGTGTGCACACACACCCACACAGCCCCTGGGGCTCCTGCACACACCTGGGTGCACACCTGGGTGCTCACACTCACTCAGGTGTGCACACACAGGGGTGTGGATACCCAGGTGTTCACACACACACAGAGGTGTGCACACACACCCACAGCCCTCCACCCCCGGGGCTCTCACACACACCTGGACACACACTCAGGTGCTCACACACACACCCAGGTGTACACTCACACCCACAGCCCTCCACCCCGGGCTGCTCTCACACACACACAGGGTGTGCACACACTCCCACACAGCCCCTGGGGCTTTCACACACACCTGGATGCACACTCAGGTGCTCACACTCACTCACAGGTGTGTACACACCCCCACATTCCTCCACCCCGGGCTGCTCTCACACACCTGGACACACACTCAGGTGCACACACACACACTCAGGTGCTCACACACACTCAGGTGCTCACACTCACACAGGGGTGTGCACACACCCACAGCTCCCAGGGCTCTCTCACACACCTGGACACACACTTAGGTGCTCACACACACTCACAGGTGTGCACACACACCCACAGCCCCTGGGGCTCCCACACACACCTGGATGCACACTCAGGTGCTCACACACACACCTGGGTGCTCACACACACCCACACCCACTGCCCTCCACCCTGGGCTCTCACACACACCTGGACGCACACCTGGGTGCTCACACACACAGGGGTGTGCACACACACCCACAGCTCCCAGGTGCTCTCACACACACCTGGACACACACCCCGGTGCTCACACTCACACCCAGGTGCTCACACACACTCAGGGGTGCTCACTCACACCCACAGCCCCTCCACCCCGGGTCTCTCACACACACTCAGGGGTGTACATACACCAGGGTGTGCACACCTGGGTGCTCACACACACACCCAGGTGCGCACACACACACCCAGGTGCGCACACACCCCCAGGTGCTCACACACCCCCAGGTGCTCACACACACTCAGGTGCTCACACACCCCCAGGTGCTCACGCACACTCAGGTGCTCACACACACCCCCAGGTGCTCACACACACACCCAGGTGCTCACACACACCCACAGCCCCTCCACCCCCGAGTGCTCTCACACACACCTGGACGCACACCCAGGTGCTCACACACACACTCAGGTGCTCACACACACTCAGGTGCTCACACACACTCAGGTGCTCACACACACACTCAGGTGCTCACACACACACCCAGGTGCTCACACACACCCAGGTGCTCACACACACACTCAGGTGCTCACACACACACTCAGGTGTGCACACACCCCCACATTCCTCCACCCCGGGCTGCTCTCACACACGCACAGGGTGTGCACACACAGCTACACAGCCCCTGGGGCTTTCACACACACCTGGATGCACACCTGGGTGCTCACACACACAGGGTGCACACACACCCTCAGCCCTCCACTCCGGGCTGCTCTCACACACCTGGACGCACACCCAGGTGCTCACACACCCCCAGGTGCTCACACACACCCAGGTGCTCACACACACCCAGGTGCACACACACCCCCACATCCCTCCACCCCGGTGGTCTCTCCCACCCCCCGGGCACTCACAGCCGATCAGCATGACGCAGATGGAGAAGATCTTCTCGGAGTTGGTGTTGGGCGAGACGTTGCCGAAGCCGACGCTGGTGAGGCTGCTGAAGGTGAAGTAGAGCGCGGTGACGTACTTGTCCTTGATGGAGGGCCCGAAGGTGCCGTTGAGGGGCTTGCCGATCTGCTGTCCCAGCGCGTGCAGCCAGCCCGTGCGCTGCCCCTCCACGTTGCCGATGGCGTACCAGATGCAGGCCAGCCAGTGGGCGATCAGGGCGAAGGTGCACATCAGCAGGAAGAGCACGGCCGCGCCGTACTCCGAGTAGCGGTCCAGCTTCCGCGCCACGCGCACCAGCCGCAGCAGCCGCGCCGTCTTCAGCAGCCCGATCAGAGTGGTGGTCTGGGGGGTACGGAGGGGAAGGGGTTAACACGGAAGGGTGAGGGGGGCGTCCAGTCCCTCTCCCCAAATCAGCCTCATTGTCTGGGGGCACGGCAGGGAAAGGGTTACCCCAGAAGGGTGAGGGGGGGGTCTCTCCCCTCTCCCCATATCAGCAGCCCGATCAGAGTGGTGGTCTGGGGGTACAGAGGGGAAGGGGTTAACACAGAAGGGTGAGGGGGGGTCCAGCCCCTCTCCCCATATCAGCAGCCCAATCAGCCTCGTGGTCTGGGGGGCGTGGAGGGGAAGGGGTTAACACAGAAGGGGGAGTGGGGGTCCAGCCCCTCTCCCCATATCAGCCTCATTGTCTGGGGGCATGGAGGGGAAGGGGTTACCCCGGGGACACAGGTAAGGGTGAGGTCTGGGGGTCCCGGGGGGGATTCCTCCCGGGGGGGTCCATCCCCTCTCCCCACATCAGCAGCCCCAACAGCGTCACTGTCTGGGGGTACGGAGGGGAAAGGGCTACCCCGGAAGGGTGAGGGGGGATCTCTCCCCTCTCCCCATATCAGCCTCACTGTCTGGGGGCGTGGCAGGGAAAGGGTTACACAGGGAGCCGCGGGAGGGTGAGGGGGGGTCCTGGGGGGGTCGCTCCCCTCTCCCCACATCAGCAGCCCGATCAGAGGGTGGTCTGGGGGTACGGAGGGGAAAGGGTTAACACAGAAGGGGGAGGGGGGGTCTCTCCCCTCTCCCCACATCAGCAGCCCGATCAGAGTGGTGGTCTGGGGGGTAAGGAGGGGAAGGGGTTAACACAGAAGGGTGAGGGGGGTCCAGCCCCTCTCCCCACATCAGCCTCATTGTCTGGGGGCATGGAGGGGAAGGGGTTACCCCGGGGACACAGGGAAGGGTGAGGTCTGGGGGTCCCAGGGGGGTCTCTCCCCTCTCCCCATATCAGCAGCCCGATCAGCGTGGTGGTCTGGGAGTAAGGAGGGGAAGGGGTTAACACAGAAGGGTGAGGGGGGGTCCAGCCCCTCTCCCCATATCAGCCTCATTGTCTGGGGGCGCAGCGGGGAAAGGGTTACCCAGGTACCCAGGTAAGGGTGAGGTCTGGGGGTCCCGGGGGGGATTCCTCCCGGGGGGTCCATCCCCTCTCCCCACATCAGCAGCCTGATCAGCATCCTTGTCTGGGGGTGTGGTGGGGAAAGGGTTACCCCAGAAGGGTCAGGGGGGGTCACTCCCCTCTCCCCACATCAGCAGCCCGATCAGAGAGGTGGTCTGGGGGGGAAGGAGGGGAAGGGGTTAACACAGAAGGGTGAGGGGGGTCCAGCCCCCTCCCCACATCAGCCTCATTGTCTGGGGGCATGGAGGGGAAGGGGTTACCCCAGGGACACAGGGAAGGGTGAAGGGGGGTCCTGGGGGGGGTCGCTCCCCTCTCCCCACATCAGCAGCCCGATCAGAGTGGTGGTCTGGGGGCGTGGAGGGGAAGGGGTTAACACAGAAGGGTGAGGGGGGGGTCACTCCCCCCTCCCCATATCAGCAGCCCCAACAGCGTCACTGTCTGGGGGCACGGCGGGGAAAGGGTCACCCCAGAAGGGTGAGGGGGGTCGCTCCCCCCTCCCCATATCAGCCTCATTGTCTGGGGACGTAGCGGGGAAAGGGTTACCCGGGTACCCAGGGAAGGGTGAGGTCTGGGGGTCCCGGGGGGTCTCTCCCCTCTCCCCATATCAGCCTCACTGTCTGGGGGCGTGGCGGGAAAAGGGTTACACAGGGAGCCGCGGGAGGGTGAGGGGGGGTCCTGGGGGGGTCGCTCCCCTCTCCCCACATCAGCAGCCTGATCATTGTCTGGGGACACGGCAGGGAAAGGGTTACCCGGGTCCCCGGGGACCCCCTCCCCTCTCCCCACATGAGCAGCCCGATCAGCCTCGTGGTCTGGGGGCGCAGCAGGGAAAGGGTTACCCCAGAAGGGTGGGGGGGGGTCCATCCCCTCTCCCCATATCAGCCTCGTTGTGTGGGGGCATGGAGGGGAAGGGGTTACCCCGAGGACATAGGGAAGGGTGAGGTCTGGGGGTCTCGGGGGTGTCCCTCCCCTCTCCCCACATCAGCAGCCCCAACAGCGTCATGGTCTGGGGGCGTGGAGGGGAAAGGGTTACCCCGGGGACACAGGGAAGGCTGAGGTCTGGGGGTCCCGGGGGGGTCCAGCCCCCTCCCCACATCCCCAGCCCCAACAGCGTCATTGTTTGGGGGGCCGGGCAAAAGGGGGGGTTTGGCAGCCAGGAGACACCCCCAGGAGCCCAGGATGGGGGGGGGTCTCTGCCACCTCTGCTCTGGGGGTCACCCCCTGCCCCAGGTGCCCCCGGGAGGGACGAGGGGGGGTCACCAGGACAGCAGAGAGACCCCAGGGATCCCTGGAAGGGCAGAGGGGGGTGCCCCGAGCCCCTGAGCCCCCTCCCCATCTATCTCAGCCCCAGGTGCCCCCTGTCCCACCCAGAGCAAAGGTGCCTTTGGGGGGTCACCAGGGTGACACCGGTGGTCTCCTGGCCTGGTGGCACACGTGGCACAGCACCCAGCACCCCAACACCCACCCCAGCTCTGTGGGACCCCCGGACACAGCCCCCAGCCCCCCGTGGTCACCTCCTCAGAGCCCGAGCCGAAGATGAGCAGGTCGAAGGGGATGGCGGCCACCATGTCGATGAGGAACCAGCCCTTGAAGTAGTGGATGGCGATCTTGGCGGGGTGGCTGACCACCTCCTCGTTGGAGTTGACGTAGGTGGTGCGGAAGTTGATGAGGATGTCGATGATGAACATGATGTCCACGATCAGGTCCACCACGTTGAGGGGGCTGCAGGAGTAGCCGCAGTGGTGGCGCTGGGCCTCCTCCGAGTCGCTCAGCAGGAAGGCGGCCGAGTAGGGGGTGAAGATGGCCGTGTAGATGACCAGCAGCAGGATCAGCCAGTCCCACACGGCCTTGAAGGGGCTGTAGTGCAGGATGGTCCAGCGGTGGATGCGCGGCGCCTGCAGCTTGTACTCGGGGAGCACGTCGGCCCCCAGGGACAGCACCTGGGGGGGGGAGACACCGGGGGTGGGTCGGGCACCCCACGGCCCCCCTGTGACCCCAGCCCCTGTGACCCCAGCCCTGTGACCCCAGCCCCAGCCCCTGTGACCCCAGCCCCTGTGACCCCAGCCCCTGTGCTGCCTGGGGACCTGCGTGGTGGCCTCGGCCACCTGGATCAATGCTGGACTTTGGTGGGGTCAGTGCTGGGTTTTGCTGGGGTCACTGCTGGGCTTTGGTGGGGTCACTGCTGGGCTTTGGTGGGGTCAGTGATGGACTTTGCTGGGGTCAGTGCTGGGTTTTGCTGGGGTCACTGCTGGGCTTTGCTGGGGTCAGCGCTGGGCTTTGCTGGGGTCAGTGCTGGACTTTGGTGGGGTCACTGCTGGGCTTTGCTGGGGTCAGTGCTGGGTTTTGGTGGGGTCACTGCTGGGCTTTGCTGGGGTCAGTGCTGGGCTTTGGTGGGGTCAGTGCTGGACTTTGGTGGGGTCACTGCTGGGCTTTGCTGGGGTCAGTGCTGGACTTTGGTGGGGTCACTGCTGGGCTTTGCTGGGGTCAGTGCTGGGTTTTGGTGGGGTCAGTGCTGGACCCAAAGGTTTTCGGGGTCCCCCTCAGCAGTTCCGTGACTCTCTGTGGGGTGGTGGGACCCCCCAGCCTGGCCCAGGGGGGGGCACGGTGGGGGGGCTGCAGGGCTCAGACCCCCAGCCTGGCCCAGGGGGGGCACTGTGGGGGGGCTGCAGGGCTCAGCCCCCCAGCCTGGCCCAGGGGCGTTGGGCCAACCCCGGCCCTGCTGGTCCCGAAGGTCCCCCCCAACCCAGCGGTTCTGGAGCTCTGGGGGTGCAGGGGGACCCCGGCACGGGTGAGGAGGGGGCGCAGGGACACCCCCACGTGTGACCAGGGCTGCTGGGGGGCACAGGGGGGACAAAGCCCCCCGCCCCTGCCACCCCACAACCTCCTGCTGCCCCACAGACAGCACCAGGGCAGCCCCCACCCCAAAGGCTCACAGACACGGTGCCCCCCAGCTGTGCCCCCCCCCCCGCCCCGGCACAGACCCCTCCCCATTCCCAGCCCCTCTGCAGAGCCCCGGACACCCTGGGGCAGGGTCCGGGCCGCCCTCGGGGGTCCTGGGGGGGCTGCACAGCCCCCCGGTGAGGGTGAGGGGTGCCAGGGGGTGCCCCAGGGTCCCCCCGCCCTGTGCCCCACTGGGGTCACAGCCTCCCTTCTGCCCTGGGGGGGTCACCGTCCCCCTGCACCCCCTGGGGGTCCCTTTGCCCCTCCCTGCCCACCGCGCTGCTGCCCCACAGAGAGGGGGTGCCCCCCCCCGGCCCCCCAACCCCGCGGGCAGCCCCGGGGGGGCCGGGGTGACCCCGCCAGGCAGAGCCAGAGCTTTATGTAACCCCCCCAGGACCCCCCCAACGAGCGCCGAGGACACGGCCCCCCCGGCCCGGGGTGGGGTCACAGGGTCACAGTGCCCCCCCCTCCCCGCCGCCCCCCGCCGGGCCCCGCGGTGCCGGTGCGGGCGGTGCCGGTACCTTCTCGTCCCGCTGTCCGTGCCCGCGGCGGCGGAGCCCCAGGCAGCGGCGGCAGAGCGGCACCCGGAGCATGGGGCAGGGCCCGGGGGGCGGCCCGCGCTGGGGGGGCGCGGGGGGCGCGCCCGGGAGCTCCTGCAGCAGCTGCAGGAGCGCGGGCAGCATCCTGGGGGGGGGCGGGGGGGGCAGCAAGGGGTCAGCCCCTGACAGCCCGCGGGGGCCAGGGACCCCCGCACCCCGGCCCGGTGCCCATGGTCTGCCCCGGGACCCCCGGCCCGGCGCGGTGCAGACCCCCGGTGTGGGGCGGTGCAGACCCCCGGTGTGGGGCGGTGCAGACCCCCGGCGCGGTGCGGTGCAGACCCCCGGTGTGAGGCGATGCAGACCCCCGGCGCGGGGCGGTGCAGACCCCCGGTGCGGCGCGGTGCAGACCCCCGGTGTGAGGCGGTGCAGACCCCCGGCGTGGGGCGGTGCAGACCCCCGGCGTGGGGCGGTGCAGACCCCCGGTGTGGGGCGGTGCAGACCCCCGGTGTGAGGCGGTGCAGACCCCCGGTGTGAGGCGATGCAGACCCCCGGCGTGGGGCGGTGCAGACCCCCGGTGTGAGGCGATGCAGACCCCCGGCGTGGGGCGGTGCAGACCCCCGGTGCGGCGCGGTGCAGACCCCCGGTGTGAGGCGGTGCCGACCCCCGGTGTGAGGCGGTGCCGACCCCCGGCGCGGGGCGGTGCGGACCCCCGGTGTGAGGCGGTGCCGACCCCCGGTGTGAGGCGGTGCAGACCCCCGGCGCGGGGCGGTGCAGACCCCCGGTGTGAGGCGGTGCCGACCCCCGGTGCAGGCGCCAGCCGCGCTCCGCCGGAGCCGACAGGAATTATTGGGGCGGAAATTTTTCCCAGGCTGCTCCGCTGCTGCTGCCACGGCCACGGCCAGGGCTGCCCCCCCGCGCCCCCCGCGCCCCCCGCGCCCCCCGGCACACCCGGACACGCGGTGTGGGTGCCCACGGGTGACACGGCGCGAGGTGGGACAGGTGACACCCCCCTGAGGGCGTCACCAACGGCACCAACACCTGCCCCAGGTGTGGGGGGCAGAGCACCTGTCCTGGCAGGGACACAGAGTCAGGGTCACACACCTGTCACACACAGCCAGGGACAGCCAGCGACAGCCAGGGACACAGCAGGGACATGACAGGGACATACCAGGGACATGACAGGGACATGACAGGGAGAATCAGGGACATGGCAGGGACATGGCAGGGACAGCCAGGGACACACCAGGGACAGCCAGGGACATGTCAGGGACAATCAGGGACAATCAGGGACACGCCACGGACACACCAGGGACAATCAGGGACATGTCAGGGACATGTCAGGGACATGCCAGGGACAATCAGGGACACGCCAGGGACAATCAGGGATGTCTCTCCACCCGTGTGGTTCCCACCCTGCCAGTGCAGCCAGAACACGTCCCCAGTGCCACAGCCCCACAGGGACACGGCCCTGTCACCTCTGTCCCCAGGCGCCGCCAGCCGCGGTGCGGCGGGAACAGCCACGAGGTGATGGGACATCGGAGCTGGGGACACTCGGGGACACTGCTGGGGCACGAGGTGGTGGCACCGGGACACGCGGTGACACACAGTGACACGGGCACACAGTGACAGGGACAGGCAGTGATGGCACGGGGACACACGGTGACGGTGACAGGACACGTGGTGACAGCGCTGGGACACGCAGTGACACGGGCACACAGTGCTGGGACAGACAGTGGTGGCATCAGGACACGCAGTGACACGCAGTGACACGCAGTGACACAGGCACACAGTGACAGGGACACACGAGGATGGCACTGGGACACACAGGGACATGGACACACAGTGATGGCACCAGGACACGCAGTGATGGTGACAGGACACGTGGTGACAGCGCTGGGACACACAGTGACACGGGCATGCAGTGACAGGGACACGCAGTGACACTGCTGGGGCA
Organism: Phylloscopus collybita; assembly: GCA_027886175.1. NCBI lineage: Eukaryota > Metazoa > Chordata > Aves > Passeriformes > Phylloscopidae > Phylloscopus > Phylloscopus collybita. The sequence continues at coordinate 53,482 of JAJNNQ010000309.1, forward strand.
CGAGGTGGTGGAACCGGGACACGCAGTGACACACAGGGACACGGGCACGCAGTGACAAGGACAGGCAGTGGTGGCACCGGGACACGCAGTGACACGCAGTGACATGGGCACGCAGTGACACGCAGTGACATGCAGTGACACGGGCACACAGTGCTGGGACACGCAGTGACACTCAGTGACACGCAGTGACACGGGCACGCAGTGACACAGACACGCAGTGATGGCACGGGGACACGCGGTGACGGTGACGGGACACGTGGTGACAGCGCTGGGACGCGCGGTGACACGCGGTGACAGCACGGGGACACAGCCGCTCCTGCGTCACCGCCGCCGCCCCCGGGCGGGGGATCCCCGCTGCCACCGCGTCCCCACCCCCGAGTGACAGAGGGACGAGCCCGCGCGGGGGGGGCACGGGGGTCCCCACTTCCCCCGGGGGGTGTGACGGGTGCCACGGGGTCACGCGGGAGCCCTGGGGACACGGGGGGGGTGACAGGGACCGTGGCACTGAGCCCCCCCGCCGGGGCCAGCAGGGAGCCCGGGGTGTCCCCAGGGAGGGCCTGGCGGGGGAACCTGAGCCTGGACCCCAACCCCGAGTCTGGACCCCAACACAGAGTCTTGACCCCAATAACAGAGTCTGGACCCCAATCCTGAGTCTGGACCCCAATCCCAGAGCCGGAACCCCAATCTCGAGCCTAGACCCCAATCCTGAGTCTGGACCCCAATAACAGAGCCTGGACCCCAATCCTGAGTCTGGACCCCAATCCCAGAACCTGGACCCCAATCCTGAGCCTGGACCCCAACCCAGAGTCTTGACCCCAATAACAGAGCCTGGACCCCAATCCCAGAGCCTGGACCCCAATCCCAGTCTGGACCCCAATAACAGAGCCTGGACCCCAATCCCAGTCTGGACCCCAATCCCAGGTCCAGACCCCAATCCCAGAGCCTGGACCCCAATAACAGAGCCTGGACCCCAATCCCGAGTCCGGACCCCAATCCCAGGTCCGAACCCCAATAACAGAGCCTGGACCCCAATCCCAGTCTGGACCCCAATCCCGAGTCCGGACCCCAATCCCAGGTCCGGACCCCAATAACAGAGCCTGGACCCCAATCCTGAGTCTGGACCCCAATCCTGAGTCTGGACCCCAATCCCGAGCCTGGACCCCAATAACAGAGCCTGGACCCCAATCCCGAGCCTGGACCCCAATAACAGAGTCTGGACCCCAATCCCAGAGCCTGGACCCCAATCCCAGCCTGGACCCCAATCCCAGAGCCTGGACCCCAATAACAGAGCCTGGACCCCAATCCCAGAGCCGGAACCCCAATCTCGAGCCTGGACCCCAATAACAGAGTCCAGACCCCAATAACAGAGCCTGGACCCCAATCCCGAGCCTGGACCCCAATCCCGGGTCCGGACCCCAATCCCAGCCTGGACCCCGAGCCCGGGCCCGGCCCCCCCGCAGCCCCCGCGGCCCCGTGGCCGGGCTGTGCCGGGCCGGGCTGTGCCGGGCGGGGCTGTGCCGGGCCGGGCTGTGCCGGGCTGTGCCGGGCCGGGCGGGGCTGTGCCGGGCCGGGCTGTGCCGGGCCGGGCTGTGCCGGGCGGGGCTGTGCCGGGCCGGGCTGTGCCGGGCTGTGCCGGGCCGGGCGGGGCTGTGCCGGGCCGGGCTGTGCCGGGCCGGGCTGTGCCGGGCCGGGCTGTGCCGGGCGGGGCTGTGCCGGGCCGGGCTGTGCCGGGCCGGGCCGGGCTGTGCCGGGCCGGGGGGGCCGGGCCGGGCTGTGCCGGGCCGGGCTGTGCCGGGCCGGGCCGGGCTGTGCCGGGCGGGGCTGTGCCGGGCCGGGCTGTGCCGGGCGGGGCTGTGCCGGGCCGGGCTGTGCCGGGCCGGGCTGTGCCGGGCGGGGCTGTGCCGGGCCGGGCTGTGCCGGGCGGGGCTGTGCCGGGCCGGGCTGTGCCGGGCCGGGCTGTGCCGGGCGGGGCGGGGCGCTGCGAGCGGGGGTGGCGGGGCCGGGCCGGGGGGGCCGGGCCGGGCCGGGCCGGGGGCGGGGGGCGGCTCCAGCCCGCAGCCGCTGCCGCCGCTAAATTTATCGCCGCAAAGTGGGACAGAGCCCGGGCCGCGGCGCGGGGGGCGGGGGGCGCGCAGGAGCCCCCGGGGGTCCCGCAGCGGGCACCTCCCGCCCCTCGCTCCCCCAGCCGGGGGCGGCCCCACAGCGCTCCTGAACGGATCCCCGGCACCTGACCCACAACTGGGGACCCCCGGCCCCAGAGCGCTCCTGAGCGGACCCCCGGCACCTGACCCCCAAGCGGGGACCCCCGGCCCCACAGCGCTCCCGAACGGACCCCCGGCACCTGACCCACAACCGGGGACCCCCGGCCCCGCAGGCAGCTGGGGAGGGATGGATGGGGAGGAAGAGCGAGCAGGACCCCCCAAACACAGCCCCCCCAATCACAGCCCCCCGCCTCAGCCCCCCCAGACACACCGGCCCACCCCCCCAGACGCCCCCCGCACCCGGCCAGCGCCCCCAGCGCCCCTCCCGGGGGGCTCAGCCGGGGGCCGGGGTCTGTCCCGGCGCCCCCCTCCCCGCGCCCCCCCCGCAGACAGCGGGGACACGCAGAGACCCCCGCGACCCCCGGCCCTGGGGCTGTAGCCCCCCGCCCGGCCTGTCCCCCAGCCCCGGGGAGCGCCCCCCCCCCTCCCTGCGCCCCCCCCCCCCCAGTGCCGGCAGCGCTCGGGGGTGCCACGGAGGGGGGGTGGGGACCCCTGCCCTCCCCCCAGGCGCAGTGGGACCCCCACCCCTGGCGCACGGGGCCGGTGTGCGGTGACATCCCGCGGCCCCCCCGGGCCGGTGCCGCCCCCCCGGGCCCGGTGCCGCCCCCCCGGGCCGACACCCGTCAGTCACGGTGACACAGATGGCGGCGGTGCCGGTGACACGTTCGGCAGCAGCCGGCGACACGTCCCGCCCCGGTGACGCGTCCCCGACACCTGCGGTGACACCGCCACCCCCCCGCCCCCCCCCCGGACAGCCGGCACCGCACCTGCCGCGACCCAGACACCCGCGCCCACGGGCACCCCAAATACCCGCACCGGGACACGGGGAGCCCCCCCAGCCCCCCGGGGCCCCCCCAGCCCCCCGGGGCACCGCCAGCCCCTCCAGCACTGCCCAGACCCTGCTCCCCCACCCGTGCCCCCACGGCCGGGCACCCGGCACCCACAGGGACCCCCAGAACCCGGCAGGGACCCCCAGAGCCTGGCAGGGACTCCCAGCACCCACAGGGACCCCCGGCACCTGCAGGGACCCCCAGAACCTGGCAGGGAACCCCGGCACCCACAGGGACCCCTGGCACCCAGAGGGACCCCCACCCCTGCTCGGGCAGGTCCCTGACAGTCCCAGACCCCCCAACGCCCACCCCAGCAAGTGCCCCACAGCCACACACCCCCAAATCCTGCCCTGGCACGGACCCCAAACCCACACAGCCCCAAACCCTGCCCTGGCAGGGACCCCAAACCCACAGAGCCCCAAACCCTGCCCTGGCACGGACCCCAAACCCACACAGCCCCAAACCCTGCCCTGGCACGGACCCCGAACCCACAGAGCCCCAAACCCTGCCCTGGCACGGACCCCGAACCCACAGAGCCCCAAACCCACAGAGCCCCAAACCCCGCCCCGGCAGGGACCCCACAACTACAGAGCCCCAAACCCTGCCCTGGCACGGACCCCAAACCCACAGAACCCCAAATCCTGCCCCGGCAGGGACCCCGAACCCACAGAGCCCCAAACCCTGCCCCGGCCGGCACCCAGCACCCACAGGCACCCAACACCAGCAGTGCCGGGGACCCCACAGTCGTGGCCCCCCAACACCGGCCCTGGCGGGTGCCCCAGACCCCCCTGGGTACCCCACAGGGGCCCCAAGACCCCCAGACCTCCCAAACCCCAGACTGGCACCCCCCTTGGCACTGAGCCTGAGACCCTGAGACCCCCGGGGACACCCCCAGCCGGACCCCCCGTGCCAGCCCCGTCTCCTGGCGGGTGTCACCCAGCGCGGTCACCGCCGGCTGTCGGCCGGGTGACACCAGGGGACCCCCCGACAGCACAGGGGACACCCCGAGGCTGGGCACCCCGACAGCACAGGGGACACCCCGAGGCTGGGCACCCCCCCAGCTCCCCCCCCCCGGGTGGCACTCACGGCGCTGAGCTGCGGCGTCGCAGCCCCCTCGGGACCCCCCGACATGGGCGCGGGGGACACGGGGCCGCCCCGGGCGGGCAGCGACGGTGGCACCGCTGCCTCGGGCACCCGCAGGCTGGGGACCGGCCCCGTGACAGAGGGGACGTCCCCTGGGGAGGGGGTGACGCCCCCGGGGAGGGGGTGACGTCCCCGGGGGGCGGCGCGCCCGCCCCAGCTCCGACCCCGAGGCGGAGAGGCCGGCACTGACCCACAGCCACCGCAGAGCCACCGGCAAGGGACCGGCCACCAGGGACACCTGGGACCATCTGGGGCACACCTGGGACCCCCTGAGACCACCTGGGACACCTGGGACACACTGGGGACACCTGGGACACACTGGGGACATCTGGGACCACCTGGGACATCTGGGACACACTGGGGACACCTGGGACACCTGGGACCCCCTGAGACCACCTGGGACACCTGGGACACACTGGGGACACCTGGGACACACTGGGGACACCTGGGACACACCGGGGACCCCTTCAGGAACATTGGGGACACCTGGGAGAGTCTGGGGACACCTGGGGCACACCTGGGACACACCGGGGACCCCCTGGGACACACTGGGGGACACCTGGGACACACCAGGGATCCCCTGGGGCACACTGGGGACACGTGGGACACAGCAGGGACCACAGCAGCCAGGAGCCCCTCACCCCACCGCGAGCCAGAGCCGGGCACAGCCCCGGGCCCGGGCACCCACCAGGGGGTTCGGACCCCTGGACCCCCAGAGTCACCGCCCACACCCAGCGGTGCCCCCCCGGGACCCCAGAGGCACCCACAGAGCCACAGGAGCCACCTCCCCAAGGGGGGGCACTGCAGGGCCCCCCCAGCCCTTCAGAGCCGCCTGCTGCCACCCCCAGTGTCACCCTCGGTGTCATCCCCAGTGCCACCCCCCGTGCCACCCCCGGTGTCACCCCCTGTGTCACCCCCCGTGCCACCCCCCGGTGTCACCCCTGGTGTCATCCCCAGTGCCACCCCCCTGTGCCATCCCCAGTGCCATCCCAGTGTCACCCCCGGTGCCACCGACGGTGCCACCCCCTGCTCAGTATCTCCCACCCCGGCGCGGGGACACCCCCGGGACCCCGCACCCCCGCCCGGAGGATAAATCGCGATTCCCCGTTCCCGCCGTGGGGGGAGACCCCCGCCCCCCGCCCCCCACAAACCCCGGGACCACCAACCCCATCCAAACCCTCCGGCCGCGACCCCCGCTGCCCCCCCTGCCCCCCACCCCGCCACGGGGACACCCCCACCGGCTGGGGGGCGACAGCGGGACCCCGTTTATCCGGGGGGTGGTGGGGGGGACCCTGAGCGCCCCCCGGTGCCCCCCAGATCCCCCCGCCGCGACCCCCGGGTCCGCACCGCTCCCTCCCGGCACGAGGACACCCGTGAGAGGACAACGGGAGCCGGTTCCCCCCGCGGGGAAACCCTCCCCGGTGACCCCCAGACCCCCCCCGGTGACCCCCAGACCCCCCCGGTGCCCCCCAGATCCCCCCGGTGCCCCCCAGACCCCCCCCGCGACCCCCGCTGCCCCCCCCCGCGCTCGGTTTCCCCCAGGCCGGCCTGAGGACGCCCCCGGGACCCCGAGCCCGGCTGCGGCGGCACAAACCGTGCGCCCCCTTTCCCCCCCCGCGCCCCCCGGAGCCCCCCCGGAGCCCCCCCGGAGCCCCCCGTACCTCCTGTGCCACCAGGCTGGAGACCCTCACGGCGCGGCGGACGCGCTCCCGCCGCTCCCCGTCGGGGCGGTCGCCGCGGTCGCCGCTGTCGCGACGCGCCGGGGCCATGGCCGCGCTCCGGGGGTCCCCCCCCGCCGCCCCCCGCCGCCCCCCGGCCCTGCGCGCGGCAGATGGAGCGGGGCGGGACCCCCCCCGAGCCCCCCCCGCCCCCGGTTCCTGCCGTCGCCACTCCCCGGAGGAGGGACCGGGAGCGCCCGGGAACGGCCCCGCGGGGACACCGGGGCGAGGCGGGGGGGGGAACAGCCCGCGGAACCGGGTCCGCTCCGCTGCCACCCCCGGGGGCACCGGCAGCCCCCGCGGCCCTCCAGGGATCCCCCCAAAGTGTGACCCCCTAAAGTGTGATCCCCCCCAAACTGTGACCCCCCAAAGCGTGACCCGCACAGCCCTGGGGACAAGGACAGGGGTGGCGGGGACAGGGACACTGACGGGGACAGGGACACTGACGGTGACGGTAACGGTGAGCTGGCCCTGGCAGCCCCGGCTGATTCACGGCTCCCGGTGTCCCCGTGTCCCCGTGTCCCTGGCCACGGCCCAGCCCTGGCAGCGCCCCACGGCTGCGCCCGCCCGGCCCCAAGGAGAGGGGACCCGGGGGGCAGCGCCCTCGCCCACCCAGCCGCTGCCAGCGGGGCCGGGGGCGGCAGGGCTCGTCCTGGCATTCGGGGGGGGGTCCCTGGTGTCCCCAACCCGCCCCCAACAGCAGCGATGTGACCCCAGTGACAGCCCCGGCCGGGTCCCCACACGCCCTGAGCGGGTGTGGGGTCCCCCAGCCCGATCCTGCCCCACGCGGGGACCCCCTCCAGGACAGGCCAGGAGCCCCCGGGGTGCCACGGCCACCCCAGCCCGCTGTCGCTGTCACTGTCACCGTCACCCAGTGCGCGGTGACACCGACGGGCGCTTGGCTGCGGCCCCGCGGGTGAATCACCGGGACAGCCCGTCCCCGGTGCCACCGACCCCAGAGGCCGAGCCGGGGACACCCCCACGGCCCGGTTCCCGTCTCCGTGCCCCCGGTTCCGCCCGACCCCGCAGCCGTGTCCCCCCGAGCCCCTCAGGACCCCCGTGGGAGGGCACGGGGCCTGGGGGCAGCAGGAGAGAGCGCGGGGGGCGCAATTAATCCCGGCCCAGGCAATCAGGAGCTCCCGTGAGGAGCTGGGGGGGTGTCGGGGATGCGGGGTTGGGGGGTCCCTCCAGCCCACGGAGGGTCCCGGAGCCCACCGAGGGCTGCAGCCCCGGCAGCGGGGCCCGGAGCTCCAGCCGGCAGCGGCGCTCCCCGCGGGGCTCCCTCACGTGTGCGGGCGGGTGCGGGGCCGCGGGGACCCCCGGGGGGCCGGGCAGATGCGCCGGGGCTGCTGCGTCCCCCGCCAGCTGCCGGGGACCGCGCGGGGACAGCGCGGGGACAGCGCGGGGACAGCGCGGGGACAGCGCGGGGCCTGGCTGGGGGGGGACACGGCGGGGCGGGACGGAGAGCGGGGCCCCCCCCCGGCCCGCACAGCCCGCTGGGGATGCCCGACCCCCCCCGCCCCCCCGGATCATTAGCGGAGGGAAATCAGGGTGTAATTAAGCGGCGCCTCCCGCTGCAGCGGCAGATGGCGGTTACACAACGGGGGCCGCGGATTAGGGGCCGCCGCCAGTGCCAGGCACCCGGCACGGCACGGCACGGCACGGCACGGCACGGCACGGCACGGCACGGGGTGAGGGTAACACGGCACCCGCGGGTTTCTGCCCCCTGCCCCTCACTGGGAGCCCCCCGGGGACCCCCCTGGACCCCACTGTCCCCAGCCACGGCGCACCCACCACACCACAACACCGAGGTCACGACCCCCCGGCCGGTTTGGGCCAGACCCCCCCACCCCGGCACCACCGAGCCACCTCGGCACTGCCCGGCCGCCTCCAGCAGCACCTGGTCACTTTGGCACCGGTTGGGTCACTTTGGCACCGGCTGGGTCGCTTTGGCACCGGTTGGGTCACTTCTGGCGTCACCCGGACACTTTGGCAGCACTCGGCCACCTCCAGCACTGAACATCCCCGCCAGCACCGCCCGGACACCTTGTCACAGCTTGGACATTGTCACTGCTTGGACATTGTCACTGCTCGGACATTGTCACTGCTTGGACATTGTCACTGCTTGGACATTGTCACTGCTTGGACACTGTCACTGCTCGGACACCGTGGCACAGCCTGGCCACATCACCCCTGGAGCTGTCCGGACCCCTCGTCTCTGCAGTGCCACCTCTGGCCCCACCCAGCATCCCCGGCCCCGCCCAGCCCCACCCAGCCCCGCGGTCCCACCTGTGTCACCTGTGCCACGCCCCGTCCCCCGGCCGGGCCTCACCTGTGTGACCTTCTCGGTGACATTGTGGGTGCGGTCGCGCAGCTTGGTGGGGGCGATGATGGGGCGGGGGGCGGGGGCCGGGGCCAGCAGCCCCCCCGGCTGCAGGTCCATGAAGTTGAGGGTGATCTGGGGGATGCGGCCGATGGCCCGGAACCGCGCCAGGTCCGAGTCCGACGTGGAGTTGAGCAGCGCGCTGCGCACGGCGGCCACCGCGCCTGCGGGGACACGTGGCACTGTCACCAGGGACACATGGCACTGTCACCACGGGCACATGGCACTGGCACTGTCACCACGGACACATGGTACCAGCACCACGGACACATGGCACTGCCACCAGGGACACATGGCACTGTCACCACGGGCACATGGCACTGTCACTGTCACCGCGGAGACATGGTACCAGCACCACGGACACATGGCACTGCCACCAGGGACACATGGCACTGTCACCACGGACACACTGGCACTGTCACCAGGGACACATGGTACCAGCACCACGGACACATGGCACTGCCACCAGGGACACATGGCACTGTCACCACGGACACACTGGCACTGTCACCACGGACACACAGCACCGGCACTGCCACTGCCGTGTCCTGGGGCAGCGGGGACACATGGCACTGTCACCAGGGACACATGGCACTGTCACTGTCACCACGGACACATGGTACCGGCACCACGGACACACCGGCACTGTCACCGCGTGTCACACGGCACCAGGGACACACGGCACCGGCACTGCCACTGCCGTGTCCTGGGGCAGCGGGGACATGCGGCACCATCACCAGGGACACACCGGCACTGTCACCGTGTGTCCCACAGCAGCGGGGACACACCGGCACTGTCACCAGGGACATACCGGCACTGTCACCGCAGACACGCGGCACTGTCACCATGTATCCTGGGGCAGTGGGGACACACTGGCACCGGCACCAGCACCACGGACACACTGTCACTGTCACCGCGTGTCCTGGGGCAGCGGGGACACACTGGCACTGTCACTGTCACCGCGTGTCCTGGGGCAGCGGGGACACACCGGCACTGTCACCACGGACACACTGTCACTGTCACCGCGTGTCCTGGGGCAGCGGGGACACACTGGCACTGTCACTGTCACCGCGTGTCCTGGGGCAGCGGGGACACACCGGCACTGTCACCACGGACACACTGTCACTGTCACCGCGTGTCCCGGGGCAGCGGGGCTGGCCCCGCGGTCACAGCCACAGCCGGCAGCCCCGGGGCAGGGCCACCGCCGCCCAAGGCTCCCGGGGCAGGGGGCTCACGGTCCCTGGGGGGATCCCACAGCTGCCGGGCGGGGGTCTCGCAGCAGGGGAGGGGAATGTGGAGCCCCGGGGCACGGGGGGAGGCCCCCAGCCCCGCAGAGCTGCTCTCAGTTACCTTTAATGTCATTATAGTAATTGTCCTGATCTTAATGCGCTTAACGAGCGCTGGGGCCAGCGAGGTGATTCCCGGGGTGATTCCCAAGGTGATTCCCGGGGTGATTCCCGGGGTGATTCCCGGGGGTGATTCCCAAGGTGATTCCCCGGGGTGATTCCCGGGGTGATTCCCGAGGTGATTCCCGGGGTGATTCCCGGGGTGATTCCCGGGGGTGATTCCCCGGGGTGATTCCCGAGGTGATTCCCGGGGGGATTCCCGAGGTGATTCCCGGGGGGATTCCCCAGGGTGATTCCCGAGGTGATTCCCGGGGTGATTCCCCGGGGTGATTCCCGGGGTGATTCCCCGGGTGATTCCCGAGGTGATTCCCGGGGGTGATTCCCCGGGGTGATTCCCGGGGTGATTCCCCGGGGTGATTCCCGGGGTGATTCCCGGGGGTGATTCCCGGGGTGATTCCCGAGGTGATTCCCCGGGGTGATTCCCGGGGTGATTCCCGGGGGTGATTCCCCGGGGTGATTCCCGGGGTGATTCCCCAGGGTGATTCCCCGGGTGATTCCCGAGGTGATTCCCGGGGGTGATTCCCCGGGGTGATTCCCCGGGGTGATTCCCGGGGTGATTCCCGAGGTGATTCCCGGGGTGATTCCCGGGGTGATTCCCGGGGTGATTCCCCAGGGTGATTCCCGGGGGTGATTCCCCGGGGTGATTCCCGAGGTGATTCCCGAGGTGATTCCCGGGGTGATTCCCGAGGTGATTCCCGAGGTGATTCCCGAGGTGATTCCCGGGGGTGATTCCCCGGGGTGATTCCCGGGGGTGATTCCCCGGGGTGATTCCCGGGGGTGATTCCCGGGGTGATTCCCGGGGTGATTCCCGGGGTGATTCCCGAGGTGATTCCCCAGGGTGATTCCCCAGGGTGATTCCCGGGGTGATTCCCAGCGTGGCTGAGGGGGCTGCAGGACGGGCTGGGAGGGGCTTGGGGGGTGGGGGGGGGGCTCCCCAGGCCCTGCTGGGCGGGGTGGGGGGTCACCGGGGTCTCTGGCTGTGGCTGCCCCGATGTCCCCAGCCCTGAGGGCCGCCCCGATGTCCCCAGCCCCGGGGGCCACCCTGATGTCCCCAGCCCCGATGGATGTCCCCAGCCCCGAGGGCTCCCCGGTGTCCCCAGCCCCGAGGGCCGGCCGGTGCCAGCGTGGCCGTACCGGTGCTGGAGCCGCGGTGCAGGCCGGCGCCGGCGCTGGCGTGGCGGCTGTGGCAGCGCTTGTCCCCGTCGCCCTTCATGGCCTCGATGTCATCGACCGAGGAGGCCCGGCGGAGGCTGCGGAGGCTCTCCCGGGACCGGCGCTCCCGGGAGCGGCTCCTGGCCAGGCTGTGGTTGGCGAAGGCCAGCGCCAGGCGCTCGGCCCGCGGGGAGGACGGCGGCACCGGCGGCTCGGGGTCCCCCATCAGCGCCGCCTCGTCCTCGGGGCGCTCCCCGGCGCCGGGCTCCAGCGACGAGGAGGCATCCTCGGGGCCCGAGTCGCCGGCGGGCAGGGCCAGCTCCACGGCCAGCGGCTCCATCACCCCCGGGTCCACCACCACCACGTCCGGGGGCTCGGGGGGCTCGGGGGGCAGCGACTGGCGGCTGCCGGTCAGCGCCAGCAGCTTCAGCCGCAGCGAGCGGCTGCGCCCTGCGGGCACGGACAGCGCGGGTCGGGGCTGGCTCAGGGGTCAGCGCCCGGCCCCGAGCCCCAACGCCACGGGGCCGCTTCGGCCGAGGGGTCAGCGGCGTGCCGGGGGTCCGCGCTGGGGGAGGGGCAGGGCCTGGGCGCCCTCCCCAGGGGGCTGCCCGCCCACCCCAAGGTGCTGCCCGCCCTCCCCAGGGGGCTGCCCACCCACCTTCCCCAAGGTGCTGCCCACCCTCCCAGGGTGTTGCCCGCCCACCCTCCTCAGGGGGCTGCCCGCGCTCCCAGGGTGTTGCCCACCCACCCTCCCCAGGGGGCTGCCCGCCCACCCCAAGGTGCTGCCCGCCCTCCCCAGGGGGCTGCCCCCCCTCCCCACGTGCCCTACAGCCACACCCGGCACACGGGGTCAGCAGGACACGGCTGACACCAGCCCGATGGCCCTGACCCCACTGCCCCTGCAGAACCCAGGAGGGTGTGACCCAGGGTGCCCATACCTGGGGTGACCCGTGTCCCTGTGTCCGTCCCCCTGTACCCAGGGGTGACCCGGGTCCCTGTCCCCGTCCCCCTGTACCTGGGGGTGACCCAGTGTCCCCATCCCCCCATACCTGGGGGTGACCAGTGTCCCCATCCCCCATACCTGGGGTGACCCAGTGTCCCCATCCCCCATACCTGGGGGTGACCCGATGTCCCTGTCCCCACCCCCCATACCCAGGGGTGACCCGATGTCCCTGTCCCCGTCCCCCCGTACCCAGGGGTGGCCCGTGTCCCTGTCCCCACCCCCCGTACCTGCAGGGCCCCAGGGGGCCGGGCTGACCCAGTGGTTGGTGCTGGGGGCCGGGGCCTGGCCGGGCTCGGGCTCCCTCACGGCCTCGAAGTTGAGGATGAACATGATGACGGTGCCATCCTCGTTCTTCACCGGCACCACGTCCACCAGGCACGGGAAGGAGCTGCCTGCGGGCCGGGGGGGACAGTGACACGGTGACACGGGGACACGGGGGGGTGGCACCCCCAAACATCCTGGGGGACACCGCCCCCGTCCCTGCTGGGCACCCCCTCCCCCCCAAACCCTGCCAGGGACCCCCTCCTGCCCCCCCATTCCTGCTGAACCCCCCCGCCTCCTGCCCCCCCATTCCTGCTGAACCCCCCCTCCTCCTGCCCCCCTCTCTGGGGGTCACCCCCGCCTGCCCCCAGCACCGACCCCACAGCCGCTGCACCCCAGGGGGAAACTGAGGCACGGAAGGGTGGGGGTGTCCCCTTTTCTCCCCCCAGATGTGGCGGGCAGGTCTGTGCGTGGGCAGCGGGGCCGGGGGGGGGGGGGTCCTGGGGGGGCCCGGGGGTGCCGGGCAGGGTTAAGCCGCTCAGGACTCGTTAACAGCTGCGGCGTTAATCCGGTGCCACAGCTGGGGGCGGGGGGAGCCGGGGGGGGGCAGCGCAGCCCGGGGCAACCTCTGGGGGACGGGGAGGGGGGGGGGACATCCTGCTGCCCCCCCCCCCCGGCACCGCTCACCCCCCCCACAAGGGGACCCTGAGGGGACAGATGACGCCAGGGGGGACAGGCGGGTGACGCCGCAGCCCCCCCCGGCGGTGTCCCCCCCGCTGGCGGCGGGCCCGGCCGCCTGGCACGGCGGGTGCCAGCTGGCAGCGCCGCCCTGCCCGTGCCCGTGCCCGTGCCCGCGGCGGGGGGATTCCCTGACGCGCGTGGGGCCGCGGGCCGGGGGCCAGCTCGGGGCGGCTACCGCGGGGTCCCCGCCGGGCCAGGGGATCGGTGCCACCCACACGAGGCCACCGCCGCCTCCATCCAACCCCCACCCCCCCGGGAATCTCCAGAGCTCCGGCCCTGCTGCCGGGGGGGGGCTGCGCCCGGGGCGGGGGTCCCGGGGGTGCGGGCGATGGCAGAAGCAACGGGGGGCACCCCCTGCAGAGGTGCCCGCCCCCCTTGTCCCCCCCTCACCCACAGTTCACCTCCCACCCCCAGAGCTGTGCCCCAAACCCCACCCGCACCCCCAGACTGCACCCCCAGCACCCGCTCCCCATCACCGCCGGGGGCACGGGACCCCACCCCCCCACTACGGCACCCACTGCGCTGGGACCCCCACCCCTGCACCCCCCGGCTGGCAGCCAGGCTGGGGACCCCCCTCTGGCACGGGGGGACCCCCCTCCGGCACAGAGGGACCCTCAAAACGGGGGCACCCCCCCTCCACCACGGCACCCACTGCGCTGGGACCCCCACCCCTGCACCCCCCGCCTGGGGACCCCCCTCCGGCACGGGGGGACCCCCGCGGTGTCTCAGGGACACGGCCCCGGTCTGGCCCCTCCCGCCCCGCACCAGCACCGGGGGGCTCGCACAGGGGGACCCCCCAAAGCCACAGCAGCGACTGGGGGCTCTCCCTGTCCCCCCCCCACCCCCAGCCCGGGGGTCCCTGAGGTGTCCCTGGGGGACACGGGAGCCCCACGGGCGCCGTGACCTCCGCGCGTCCCCGGCACCATAAACAACGCGTCGGGAAGACAAATGGCTGCGGCAGCGGCGGCGGCTCCAGCGCGGCTCCGGGGACCGGGACACGGCACCGGGCCCGGGGAGGCACTCGGGGCTGCGGGGGGGGCACCACAACACCGTGCCGAGGGCACCCCAGGAACGGCGCCGGGGATGCCGGAGCCCCCTGCCCCACGGTGCCTGGCGGGGGGGGGGGGGTCCCAGCGAGGTGGGAGCTGCTTCTACCCCAAGGACGGTACCGACCCCCCCGGGAGGGCTGTGCTGGGGACAGGGGGACAGCGGGCACAGCGACAGACCTGGGTGGCAGAGGTGGGAGCCCGAGGGACCCTGACACCCCCGGGGGCTCAGCACGGGGGGGTGTGGGGAGGAGATGCCCGCGGTGCAGCCCCCAGGGCCCATCCACGGCAGCAGGACCCCCCCCGAGCCGGGGCTACCTCACTGCCAGGGGTCACAGCCCCTGTCCCCAGGGCCAGCCCGGCCCCCTGCACTGCCCCTGTCCCTCTGGGGGTGAGGGGGGGGTCCCAGAGCACCCCCGGAGCCCTCAGCACACTCCCCCATCGGCCCCACAGAAGCTTCCAAAGGCTGGGACCCCTCACCCCTTCTGGGACCCCCCTGTGCCACCTCTCCCCGGCAGCAGCCAGGGGTTGGTAAGGGGTGAGACCCCCACGCTGCTCGGGGGCTGTGGAGGTCTCTGGGGACCCAAGGGAGACCCCGAGCAGGAGCAGGAGCCCCATTTCCCCCACCCCGCTGTGGCACAGCCGGTGGCACCCGGCGGGCTGGGCAGTGTCACCCCAAGGAGGGCTCCGTGTCCCCCCCACTCCGGGGGGCACTGGGGCACGCCACCGCCGCAGGGGGAGGGTCCCGGGGCCGGGAGTGGTGCCCCTGGCCCCGGCTCAGCTCCCCGGGCTCCCGGCCACGCCGGCAGCTGGCAGCAGCTTTGTTTACTCCGGCACCGGAACCGGGGCCGCGTGCCCAGAGCTGGGACAGCTGCGGTGGCAGCGGGGACACCTGGCACTGGCACCGGGCCACGGCCTGGGGAAGCACCAGCACCACCCAGGCGGGGAGAGCCGGCTCTGCGGGGCACAGCCCCCCCCAGCCGGGCACAGGGAGCCCCGCGATGTCACCTGCCCCACGGGGATGGTGGCACCGGGACTGCCAGCTCAGTCCAGGTGACACAGCAGCCCTGCAGCCACCATCACCCTGTGCGGGGGGTCACTGCCCCCCACAGCCCCGGGCCCGGCACAGGGGGCTCCCTGGGGCTCCCCCAGCATGGCACCCAGGAGGGTTGAGGGCTCACAGGGGGACAGTGCCCACCTGGAGCCACCAGTGCCAGGCTCCCACCCTGCTGGGAGCCACCACGGCCCTGGAGAGCACTGTGAGCCCCCAGGGGTGTCAGGGTCCCTCGGGCTCCCACCTCTGCCAACAGCTCCTGCCACCACCCAGGTCTGTCCCTGTGCCTGCTGTCCCCCTGTCCCCTGCCCACCCTGGGGGTCTGTACCGTCCTTGCAGTGGGAGCAGCTCTCCCCCACCTGCTATCCCGAGTGCAGCACTCCTGTCTGTCCCCCTGTGTCCCCTGCTGACCCCTGCTGTCCCCCTGTCCCCTGCTGTCCCCCTGTCCCCGCTGTCCGTACCATCCTTGCAGTAGAAGCAGCTCTCCACCTCATGCTGCTATCAGTGCAGCCCTGATGTCCCCCTGTCCCCTCCTGTCCCCCTGTCCCCTGCTGTCTCCTGTCCCCCGTCCCCCTGTCCCTCGCTGTACCCCTGTCCGTACCATCCTTGAGGTAGAAGCAGCTCTCCACCTTGCGCTGCTATCAGTGCAGCCCTGATGTCCCCCTGTTCCCTGATGTCCCCCTGTCCCCCGCTGTCCCCAGCTGTCCCCTGACATCCCCCGCTGTCCCCCTGTCCCTGGGGTCCGTACCGTCCTTGCGGTAGAAGCAGATCTCCACCTTGTGCTGCTATCCCGAGTGCAGCCCTGATGTCCCCTGTCCCCTCCTGTCCCCCCATCCCCCGCTGTCCCCCTGTCCCCGTGTCCGTACCGTCCTTGCGGTAGAAGCAGATCTCCACCTTGCGCTGCTATCCCGAGTGCAGCCCTGATGTCCCCTGTCCCCAGCTGTCCCCCTGTCCCCGGCTGTCCCCCTGTCCCCGTGTCCGTACCGTCCTTGCGGTAGAAGCAGATCTCCACCTTGCGCTGCTATCAGTGCACCCCTCCTGTCCCCCCGTCCCCCGCTGTCCCCCTGTCCCCTGCTGTCCCCAGCTGTCCCCCTGTCCCCGTGTCCGTACCGTCCTTGCGGTAGAAGCAGATCTCCACCTTGCGCTGCTATCCCGAGTGCAGCCCTGATGTCCCCTGTCCCCCTCTGTCCCCCTGTTCCCTGATGTCCCCCTGTCCCCCGCTGTCCCCAGCTGTCCCCTGTCCCCAGCTGTCCCCCTGTCCCCGTGTCCGTACCGTCCTTGCGGTAGAAGCAGATCTCCACCTTGCGCTCCTCGGCGCCCAGCAGCGCCTGGGCGATCTGGGCGGCGGCGCGGCGCTGGGTGCGGGGCCCGTGCAGGAAGTCGCAGGTGCTGGGCTGCTGCATCACCTCGGCCCGCGAGTACCCGCAGAGCCGGCAGAAGCCCTCGTTGCAGTAGATCACGGCGCAGTTCTCCACCCGCGCGTTCCCGATGATGAACTTACGGCCTGGAGGGGAGAGGGGACGGGCTCAGGCCGGGGCACCGGGCCGGGCAGCCCGCGGGGAGGCTCCTCTCCATCCATCCAACCACCCACCCATCCAACCAACCATCCATCCACCCATCCATCCCTCCATCCATCCATCCATCCACCCATCCACCATCCATCCACCCATCCACCATCCATCCACCCATCCACCATCCATCCACCCATCCAACCATCCAGCTCTCCATCCACCCATCCATCCCTCCATCCCTCCATCCACCCATCCATCCAACCAACCATCCCTCCACCCATCCATCCATCCATCCATCCACCCATCCATCCATCTATGCATCCCTGCATCCACCCATCCCTCCATCCATCCATCCATGCATCCATCCATCCACCCACCCATCCACCCCTCCATCCATCCATCCATCCATCCCTCCATCCACCCAACCCTCCACCCATCCACCCATGGCTCGGGCTTTCCCAGGGACCAGCACGGCATGAGTCATCCCACTGGCTCCCCAGGGACCCCCTAAGCTGGTGGCATCACCACCATGGGGACCCCACCATCACAGGGACCCCATAACCACAGGGACCCAGGGGCTGCAGGAGCTGCAGGGACCCCACAGCAGCAGGGACCCAACCACCACAGACCCCTCACAGGGACCCCATAACAGCAGGGACCCCATAACAGCAGGGACCCCACCACCACAGACCCCTCACAGGGACCCCATAACAGGGACCCCACAGCAGCAGGGACCCCACCACCACAGACCCCTCACAGGGACCCCACAACAGCAGGGACCCCGCCACCACAGACCCCATAACAGGGACCCCATAACAGGGACCCCATAACAGCAGGGATCCCACAAATGCAGGGACCCAGCCACCAGGGACCCCAGGCAGTGCAGGGACTCTGGGGCCCCAAGCAGTGCAGGGACTCATCACCGTGGGGACCCCCACAAGTGCAGAGCCCCCTTAGGGACCCCACTACCATGGGGATCCTGGGACCCCCCACACCCTGAGGGCAGCGGCTCAGCCAGGCCAGACCCCCTGAGCACAGCCTGACCCCCAGCAGGGTGAGACCCCCCAGCCCGACCCACGGGGCTGCATCCCCCCCCCACCACTGCCCTGTCTCTGCTCTGGGGGGGCTCAGGGCCTGACCCCAGAGAGGTGCTGGGAGCCCCCCCACTCCTGCCAGGTCTCCCTGCACCAGCTGGGGGGCAGTGAGCTGGGGGGCACAGGCCGGGTGGGACCCCCACTCCTGCAGCAGCCTGGGCTGGTGGGGGGCTCCAAACTCCGGGGAAACCCCAGTTCTGGCACCCCAGGGCGGGGGGCTGCTGGAGGACAGGGTGGGCAGTAACCCCCCAGCCACCAACCCTGTCCCCATCACCCCAACCCCACCCCGAGCTGGGGACTGCTGGACACCGGGGTGAGCAGCGACCCTGCCAGCTGGGCTCGGCCCTGTCCCCCCAAACTCACCCAGGGCGGGGGGCTGCCAGGGGCTGCCAGGGGCTGCTGGGGGCTGCTGGGGCAGGCGGTGCCCCTCCCCAGCTGGGTTTGTCCCTGTCACCCCAAACTCACCCAGGGCGGGGGGCTGCTGGAGGACAGGGGGGGCAGTAACCCCCCGCCCACCAACCCTGTCCCCATCACCCCAACCCCACCCCGAGCTGGGGACTCCTGGGGACTCCTGGGGACAGCAGGGGACCGGGGTGAGCAGCGACCCTGCCAGCTGGGCTCAGCCCTGTCACCCCAAACTCACCCGGGGCTGGGGGCTGCCGGGGGTGCCCCCAGCACCGGCGGTGCCCCTCCCCAGCTGGGTTCGCCCCCACCCCTCAAACCCACCCAGGGCCACCCTCCCCTCCCTCCCAGCCGCACCTGGCGCTCCCCGGTGTCTCCCAGTCCCCTCCCCGGGCGCTCCCCCCGCGCCGTTCCCCCCTCGGGCCCCCCTTAGCTCCCGCCCCCCGCTCCCCCCGGCGCCCCCCACTCACTCTGCCCCTCGAACTTGCGGATGATGGTGTCCAGGAAGGTGTTCTGGGGGGCGACGTGCCCCCGCCGCACCGGCATCGTGCCGGGCCCATGGGCAGCGCCGGCCGGGCCGGGCCGGGCCGGGCGGGGGGGGCCGGGGCCGGGGGGGGCCCGCGCCGCGGGGGGTCCCGCTGCCCTTGAGCCAAGGACGGCGCCGCTCCGGGGGGGGCCCGGGGGAACGGGGGGGGGCCTCCCCGGCCCGGGGCCGCCGGGGCCGGACCCCGCCCGCCCCGGTGCGGTGCTGGGGGGGGGCGGGGGGCGGAGGGGGGCGGCGGGGCCGAGCCCCCCCGCTCTAGCCGCCCGGTGCGCGCCGCGCCATCGGCCTTATTTAGTCACGGAGCGGCCGGGGGGGAGCGAGCCCCCGCCCCGCGCGCTCGGCGCCGCTCGGAACAGCTCGGAACGGTTCGGCTCCGTTCGGAACGGCTGGGCTGGGCTGAGCTGGGCTCGGCTGGGCAGGGCTTGGCCGGTTCGGTTCGGTTCGGCGGGGTTCGGCCCGCTTCGGTTCGGTTCGGTTCTATTCGGCTCGGCTCGGCTCGGCTGGGTGGGCTCGGCCCGGTTCGGCTGAGTTCGGGCGGGCTCGGCTGGGTTCGGAGCGGTTCGGCTGGGCTGGGTTCGGCTGTGCTGGGCTGCACTGGGTTCGGCCGGGCTCGGCTCGGCCCGGCCCCGTTCGGCTGGGCTGGGGCGGGCGCGGCCGGCAGGGGCGGGCCGAGCTCAGCTCAGCTCGGCTCGGTTCGGCTCGGTTCGGTTCGGCTGGGCTGGGCTCGGGCGGGTCGGCGCGCTCGGCCCGGCCCGGCGGGCGCGGCGGGCGCTGCGTGTTGACAGCGGGCCCGGGGGCGGGGCCAGCGCGGGCGCAGCCAATGGCCGCGGGGGGGCCCCGGGACCCCGCCCCGCCCCGCCCGGGGGCGCACAGCGGGCCCTGGCCACGCCCCGCACTGGCCACGCCCATGGCCACGCCCCCGACCGGCCCGAGCCACGCCCCTTCCCCGGATCCCCGAAACACCCCCGGGCAGCCCCGCCCCCACCCGGGGGGACACCCCGGCCCCAGCCCCCCCCGGCAGCGAGGCCGCACCTCCGGACAGGTGGGACACGGGACACGGGGATATGGGGACACGGGGATATGGGGACACTGGGACACGGGGACATGGGGACACGGGGACATGGGGACATGGGGATATGGGGACATGGGGACACGGGGACATGAGGGCACGGGGACATGGGGACATGGGGACACGGGGACACGGGACACGGGGACATGGGGACATGGGGACATGGGGACACGGGACACGGGACACGGGGACATGGGGACATGGGGACACGGGGACATGAGGGCACGGGGACATGGGGACATGGGGACACGGGGACACGGGACACGGGGACACGGGGATATGGGGACACGGGGATATGGGGACATGGGGACACGGGGACACGGGGACACGGGACACGGGACACGGGACACGGGGACATGGGGACACGGGGACATGGGGACATGGGGACACGGGGACATGGGGACACGGGGACATGGGGACATGGGGACACGGGGACACGGGGATATGGGGACACGGGGACACGGGGACACGGGGACATGGGGACATGGGGACACGGGGACACGGGACACGGGGACACGGGGACACGGGGACATGGGGACACGGGGACATGGGGACATGGGGACACGGGGACACGGGACACGGGACACGGGACACGGGACACGGGGACATGGGGACATGGGGACATGGGGACACTGGGACATGGGGACACAGGGACATGGGGACACGGGGACATGGGGACACGGGGACATGGGGACATGGGGACACGGGGACATGGGGACACTGGGACATGGGGACACGGGGACATGGGGACACTGGGACATGGGGACATGGGGACATGGGGACACGGGGACATGGGGACATGGGGACACGGGGACACGGGACACGGGGACATTGGGACATGGGGACACTGGGACATGGGGACATGGGGACACGGGGACACGGGGACACGGGGACACGGGGACATGGGGACACTGGGACATGGGGACATGGGGACATGGAGACACGGGGACATGGGGACACGGGACACGGGGACATGGGGACACGGGGATATGGGGACATGGGGACACGGGGACATGGGGACATGGGGACACGGGGACATGGGGACACGGGGACATGGGGACATGGGGACACGGGGACATGGGGACACGGGGACATGGGGACATGGGGACATGGGGACACGGGGATATGGGGACATGGGGACACGGGGACACGGGACACGGGGACACGGGGACACGGGGACATGGGGACATGGGGACATGGGGACACGGGGACACGGGACACGGGACACGGGACACGGGGACACGGGGACACGGGGACACGGGGACACGGGACACGGGGACATGGGGACACGGGGACATGGGGACATGGGGACACGGGGACACGGGACACGGGACACGGGACACGGGGACACGGGGACACGGGGACATGGGGACATGGGGACACGGGGACATGGGGACATGGGGACACGGGGACATGGGGACACTGGGACATGGGGACACGGGGACATGGGGACACTGGGACATGGGGACATGGGGACATGGGGACACGGGGACACGGGGACACGGGGACACGGGGACATGGGGACACTGGGACATGGGGACATGGAGACACGGGGACATGGGGACACGGGACACGGGGACATGGGGACATGGGGACATGGGGACATGGGACACGGGACACGGGGACACGGGGACATGGGGACACGGGGACACAGGGACACGGGGACACGGGGACACGGGGACATGGGGACACGGGGACACGGGACACGGGACACGGGGACATGGGGACACGGGGACATGGGGACATGGGGACACGGGGACATGGGGACACGGGGACACGGGGACACGGGGACATGGGGACATGGGGACATTGGGACATGGGGACATGGGGACACAGGGACACTGGGACATGGGGATATGGGACACGGGGACACGGGGACACGGGGACATGGGGACATGGGGACATGGGGACATTGGGACATGGGGACATGGGGACACGGGGACACTGGGACATGGGGACATGAGGACATGAGGGCACGGGGACATGGGGACATGGGGGCACGGGGACATGGGGACACTGGGTTACCAGGACACTGGGACACAGGGACATGGGTACACTGAGACACCAAGACACCAGAATAAAGTACAGTGTGACACCGTGGGACACCGTGGGACCCCGTGAGACCCCGTGGGACCCCGTGGGACCCCGTGGGACACGGGAGCGCTGAGGGGCAGGGACAGGGGCACGCCTGGGCGCGGAGCACGGGCCGTGTGGGGCAGCAGCAGCAGCAGCAGCAGCGCTCCCGGCACAGCCCAGCGGGTCCTGACAGAGCCTCAACCTCAGCCCCACCGCCCTGGCCTGGACTGAGCCTCTGCCCAGTGCCAGCCCCAGTGCCAGTGACACCCCCAGTGCCAGCCCCAGCCCAGCCACTGTCCTTGGCCCAACCTGATCCTGATCTCGATCCAGTCATAATCCCACTCGGACAGAGCTCTGCTTCCTGTCCCACTCCCAGTCCTGCCCACTGTCCAGTCCTGTCCAGTCCCAACCTCAGCCCAGAGCTCACCTAGTCCCTGTCCTATCCAGCTGTGGTCCCAGTCCCAACCCCAATGCAGTCACAGTCCCAATCCCAGTTAAATCCTAATCCCCAGTCCAGTCCAGTCCAGTCCCAGTGTCAGTCTCCATCCAGTCCAAATCCCAGTTCCAGTCCAAGTCCTGGTCCCAGTTCAAATTCCAGTCCCAGTCCGCTTCCAGACCAGTTGGGTTCCCTCACAGTCCCAAACCCACTCCCGGTCCACATCTGCTCCAGTCGTGGTCCCAGTCACGATCAAGGATCGGTCCCAGTCCGGTCAGGGTCTCGGTGCTGCCCCAGCCCAGCCCAGCCCAGCCCAGTCCAGCCTAGTCCAGTCCCAGCCGTGGTTCCAGTCCCAGTGCCAATCCCAGTCAGTCCCAGTACTGACCCAGTCAGTCCCAGTGCCCACCCAGTCAGTCCCAGTGCCCATCCCAGTCAGTCCCAGTGCCAATCCCAGTCAGTCCCAGTGCCGACCCAGTCAGTCCCAGTGCCCATCCCAGTCAGTCCCAGTGCCCACCCAGTCAGTCCCAGTGCCCATCCCAGTCAGTCCCAGTGCCCACCCAGTCAGTCCCAGTGCCCATCCCAGTCAGTCCCAGTGCCAATCCCAGTCAGTCCCAGTGCCGACCCAGTCAGTCCCAGTGCCCATCCCAGTCAGTCCCAGTGCCCACCCAGTCAGTCCCAGTGGTGACCCAGTCAGTCCCAGTGCCAATCCCAGTCAGTCCCAGTGCCGGCCCAGTCAGTCCCAGTGCCAATCCCAGTCAGTCCCAGTGCCCACCCAGTCAGTCCCAGTGGTGACCCAGTCAGTCCCAGTGCCAATCCCAGTCAGTCCCAGTGCCCATCCCAGTCAGTCCCAGTGCCAATCCCAGTCAGTCCCAGTGCCCATCCCAGTCAGTCCCAGTGCCAATCCCAGTCAGCCCCAGTGCCCATCCCAGTCAGTCCCAGTGCCAATCCCAGTCAGTCCCAGTGCCCATCCCAGTCAGTCCCAGTGCCAATCCCAGTCAGTCCCAGTGCCCATCCCAGTCAGTCCCAGTGCCAATCCCAGTCAGTCCCAGTGCCGACCCCAGTCAGTCCCAGTGCCAATCCCAGTCAGTCCCAGCGCCAATCCCAGTCAGTCCCAGTGCTGACCCAGTCAGTCCCAGTGCCAATCCCAGTCAGTCCCAGTGCCGACCCAGTCAGTCCCAGTGCCAATCCCAGTCAGTCCCAGCGCCAATCCCAGTCAGTCCCAGTGCCCATCCCAGTCAGTCCCAGTGCCAATCCCAGTCAGTCCCAGTGCCGACCCAGTCAGTCCCAGTGCCCATCCCAGTCAGTCCCAGTGCCAATCCCAGTCAGTCCCAGTGCCCATCCCAGTCAGTCCCAGTGCCAATCCCAGTCAGTCCCAGCGCCAATCCCAGTCAGTCCCAGTGCCCATCCCAGTCAGCCCCAGTGCCAATCCAAGTCAGTCCCAGTGGTGACCCAGTCAGTCCCAGTGCCAATCCCAGTCAGTCCCAGTGCCAATCCCAGTCAGTCCCAGTGCCGACCCAGTCAATCCCAGTGCCAATCCCAGTCAGCCCCAGCGTCAATCCCAGTCAGCCCCAGTGCCAATCCCAGTCAGTCCCAGTGCCCATCCCAGTCAGTCCCAGTGCCCACCCAGTCAGTCCCAGTGCCCATCCCAGTCAGTCCCAGTGCCAATCCCAGTCAGTCCCAGTGCCGACCCAGTCAGTCCCAGTGCCCATCCCAGTCAGCCCCAGTGCCAATCCCAGTCTGTCCCAGTGCCCATCCCAGTCAGCCCCAGTGCCGACCCAGTCAGTCCCAGTGCCAATCCCAGTCAGTCCCAGTGCCCATCCCAGTCAGCCCCAGTGCCGACCCAGTCAGTCCCAGTGCCAATCCCAGTCAGTCCCAGTGCCCATCCCAGTCAGTCCCAGTGCCAATCCCAGTCAGTCCCAGTGCCAATCCCAGTCAGTCCCAGTGCCCATCCCAGTCAGTCCCAGTGCCAATCCCAGTCAGTCCCAGTGCCGACCCCAGTCAGTCCCAGTGCCAATCCCAGTCAGTCCCAGTGCCAATCCCAGTCAGTCCCAGTGCCGACCCCAGTCAGTCCCAGTGCCAATCCCAGTCAGTCCCAGTGCCGACCCCAGTCAGTCCCAGTGCCGACCCAGTCAGTCCCAGTGCCCATCCCAGTCAGTCCCAGTGCCGACCCAGTCAGTCCCAGTGCCAATCCCAGTCAGTCCCAGTGCCCATCCCAGTCAGCCCCAGTGCCGACCCAGTCAGTCCCAGTGCCGACCCCAGTCAGTCCCAGTGCCAATCCCAGTCAGTCCCAGTGCCCATCCCAGTCAGCCCCAGTGCCGACCCAGTCAGTCCCAGTGCCAATCCCAGTCAGTCCCAGTGCCCATCCCAGTCAGTCCCAGTGCCAATCCCAGTCAGTCCCAGTGCCAATCCCAGTCAGTCCCAGTGCCGACCCAGTCAGCCCCAGTGCCGACCCCAGCCCCACTCCAGCCCAGCCCAGTCCCGGTTCTCTCCCGGTGCTGGTGTCGGTGCTGGTCAGAGCCCAGTGCCGCCCCAGGTCCCGGTGCCGGCCCAGCCCGCCCCAGCCCGGTCCCGGTCCCAGTCCCGGGCCTGGCGCGGCCGGGACGCTCCCGGTCTCTGTCCCAGGTGCTGAAAGCGGCCCCGGCCCCGCCCCGGCCCCGCCACCGCGGCCACCGGCCCGAGGGACCGGACCCGAACGGACCAACCGGGCCCGAACGGCCCCGGACGGACCGACTGACCCAACCGGTCTGGCCGGAGTGACTCTGCCAACCGGACCCGAACGGATCTGGCCAGTCCCGACCGGACCGACCGGACCGACCGGACCGACCGGCTCCGAGCGGCTTTGAGTGAACCCAAAGGGACCCGAACGGGAGCGAATGGACCCGGCCGGACACAAACGGACTGACCGGACCCAAACGGACCGGCCGGACACAAACGGACCGGCCGGACACAAACGGACCGGCCGGACACAAACGGACTGACCGGACACAAACGGACCGACCGGACACAAACGGACCGGATGGACAGAAATGGACTGACCGGACCCAAACGGACTGACCGGACACAAACGGACCGGCCGGACACAAACGGACTGACCGGACACAAACGGACCGGCCGGACACAAACGGACTGACCGGACTGGCCAGATCTACCAGCCCGACCAAACGTGGACGGGCAGGGCAGAGCAGCCCAGGCGGAGCTCAGCCCAGCCGGCCGGGGGGGCTGTGGGGCAGGGGGGGCTGTGGGACAGGGGGGCTGTGGGGCTGTGGGACAAGGGGGGCTGTGGATTTGGAGGCGCTGTGGGGCGGGGGGGGCTGTGGGGCGGGGGGGCTGTGGGACAGGGGGGACTGTGGGACAGGGGGGGCTGTGGGGCTGTGGGGGGCTGTGGGACAGGGGGGGCTGTGGGACAGGGGGGGCTGTGGGACAGGGGGGGCTGTGGGGCTGTGGGGGGCTGTGGGACAGGGGGGGCTGTGGGACAGGGGGGGCTGTGGGACAGGGGGGACTGTGGGACAGGGGGGGCTGTGGGGCTGTGGGGGGCTGTGGGACAGGGGGGACTGTGGGACAGGGGGGGCTGTGGGACAGGGGGGGCTGTGGGGCTGTGGGACAAGGGGGGCTGTGGGGCTGTGGATTTGGAGGCGCTGTGGGGCTGGGGGAGCTCAGGGGGGGTCAAGGCCTGACCCTCCTCAGCCCCCGGCTGCCCCGAGTCCCGCCCCCCAGCAGGACACGGTGGGGGGGGCTCTGTCCTGACAGACAGACAGACAGACAGACAGGCCTGTCCCGCCCCACGGCGCGAGGGGGCGGGCGGGGAACACCCCGAGACCCCCCGAGACGAGGTGATGGAACCCCAGCCCGTGTCCCCCCGGGGGTCCCGGCCCGGCTTTGCCCCCCGTCCGGTGCCTGGGTCCCGCCCCGCGCCTCCCGCCGCCCCCGCCCCGCAGGAAGGAACCGCCGCGCCGGCACCGGGCGCGGTTTCCCGTCGCTGCGTGAGCTGCGGGCTGAGCCCCCCCCCGAACCTCCGGAGGGACCCACCCGCCGGCACCCGGGGGACCCCGCACCCCCTGACAGCCCCCCCGCCGCCCCCCGCACCCCGACAGCACCCCCAGCCCGGACCCCCAGCCCCGCCACCTCCCGCCCCACTCCGGGCTCACCGCAGGACCCTCCCCGCCGAGGGGAGCCCCCCGCCCACCAGGGCGCACCCCGGGGAGGGTCGCGGGGTGCACCCCCCACCCCCCCCCCCCCCGCGAGGCTCCCCCCGGGGGGCTCAGCGGGGTCCCCGGGAGCGCCCAGCACCTCAATGGCCGGAACTGGGTGGAAGCAGCGGGAAATGGGGGGGGTCCCGGCGGACATCCGCCCCGCGGCCGGGGGGCTGGGGGCGGCCCGGGAACCCCCCGAGGCACCCAACCGCCCCCGGCAAACGTGGGGGGGCCGGCATGAGGGTCCCCGCCACCACCGCCGCCCCCCAAGTGCCGTGGGCCCCCCACGAGTGTTGTGCCCGCGCTCCGGGTGCCGTCGCTGTGTCCCCAGGGTGCCGTGTCCCCAGGGTGCCGTGTCCCCAGGGTGCCGTGTGTCCCCCGGTGCCACGCGTGTCCCCCCCAGCTCCGAGCCCCCCTTGCTGCCGTGTCCTCTTCACCGCTGCTGTGTCCCCCCAGGTGCCATGTGTCCCCCTCTGGACCCCCCCAGTGCCACGTGTCCCCCCCCGCAGTGCCGTGTCCCAGCCGGGTGTCATCCGTGTCCCCAAGCCCCCCCAAAGCCACGTCCCCTCCATCAGTGCCGTGTCCCCCTCTCCGGGTGCCATCGCTCCCTCCCCGCGGCCACACGCCGAGGGTGGGGGGCCGGGGCTGGGATTGGGTTCGAGGCCCCCCGGTGCGGTCCCCGGTGTGTCGCACGCCGCGTGGCGGTGGCAGTGACAGTGGCGGTGGCAGAGGTGGCAGTGGAGGTGGCAGTGGCGGAGGTGGCGGTGCCCATTGTGCGCGGGGCGGGGGCGTCGCGGCCTCGTCACCACTTCCCCGGGCCGTAGGAAGCGGGAAGCGGCCGCTCCCGGCTCAGTGGGGCCGCGATGGGGAACCTGCCGGGGGTCCTGCCCGGAGCCCCCCGCGCCTGCCCCGGCCTCGGCCTCTGCTCGCGCCCGCGCGGCCCCGCCGTGCCCGAGGACCCCCCCGGCACCGCCGCCCCCGCCGCTGTCACCGAGACCCCCGGGTAGGTGCCCAGGTGGGACAGAGGGGCTGGGGGGGGGGGGGAGAGGAGCGGGGTGGGAAGGACGGAGGGGGCGCCGGGGCCGCGGCACCCACCCGCGGCACCCACCCGCGGCAGCGCCTGGCCCCCCGGGGACCCCGCGGGGACGCTCGCACATGGCCGGGGTGCACCAGAGACGTGTCCCGGTGTGGCGGTGTCCCCGCTGTGGGGGTGTCCCCGCGCTGGAGGTGTCCCCTCCGTGGCAGTGTCCCCCCCGTGGCAGTGTCCCCTCCGTGGAGGTGTACCCTCCATGGCAGTGTCCCCTCCGTGGAGGTGTCCCCGCTGTAGCAGTGTCCCCCCCGTGGCAGTGTCCCCTCCACGGCAGTGTCCCCGTCGTGGCAGTGTCCCCTCCCCTCCATGGCAGTGTCCCCTCCGTGGCAGTGTCCCCCCCGTGGCAGTGTCCCCTCCGTGCGCGCTGCCCGTGGCGCGGGGACAGCGTCTCCTGTCCCACCGCGTGGCCCCAGCCCCCCGTGGGACCCTCGCTGGGGCCAACGGGGTCTGGGGGCGCACGGGGGGACACAAGGGGAGGGGTGTATGGGGTCCAGCGGGGACCGAGGCGTGGGGACCCCCCAGCTCGGAGGGGCTCGGGGCGGCCGGGCACGGCACGGCACGGCACGGCACGGCACGGGGGGCGTGTCCCCCCCCCGAGGTGGCCCGGAGCCCGCGCTGACTCACGGCCATTGTTCACACTCAGCGCGGGGCCGGGAACGCCCCGCGCCCCCTCCATCCTCTGACCCCTCCACTCCTGACCCCTCCAACTCAGCCCCCGTATCTCGAGATCTCATTCCCTGACTTCCCAGCTCAGCTCCTCCCATCCCCTGGTCCCCCATCCCCTGAACCCCCATCCCCTGATCCCCCATCCCCCGATCCCCCATCCCCTGATCCCCCCACCTCAGCCCCTCATCCCCCGATCCCCCCATTCCCCGATCCCCCATCCCCCAGCTCAGCCCCCCATCCCCTGAACCCCCATCCCCTGAACCCCCATCCCCTGGTCCCCCATCCCCCGATCCCCCCACCTCAGCCCCCCCAACCTCTGCCCCCCCCCCCAGGCACCCCCCTCCTCTGAGCCTCCCCCTCCCCACCCCTCCATTCCCTGCCGCGCCCCCTCCCCACGCAGCTGAGCCGGGACCCCCCCGGCCCCGCAGCACCAGGAGCTGCGGAGCTCCCCGGCCCTGCCCCGCTGTCGCTGTCCCCGTGTGGCGCTGCGGGTGTCACCCGTGTCACCCCCCCCCGTGCCCGGGCAGCTCTCAGGGGTGTCACCCGTGTCCCCCCCCATGCCCCGGGCGGGTCTCAGGGGTGTCACCCGTGTCACCCCCCCCGTGCCCGGGCAGCTCTCAGGGGTGTCCCCCGTGTCACCCCCCCGTGCCCGGGCAGCTCTCAGGGGTGTCCCCCGTGTCACCCCCCCGTGCCCGGGCAGCTCTCAGGGGTGTCACCCGTGTCACCCCCCCCCGTGCCCGGGCAGCTCTCAGGGGTGTCCCCCGTGTCCCCCCCCATGCCCCGGGCGGGTCTCAGGGGTGTCACCCGTGTCACCCCCCCCGTGCCCGGGCAGCTCTCAGGGGTGTCCCCCGTGTCCCCCCACAGCCCGGCGCCCTCCTCCCCGGCGGAGCCGCCCCGCTTCGCCCGCCTGAAGAACTGGGAGACGGGGAGCATCAGCTACGACACGCTCTGCGCCACCGCGGGGCAGGTCCGGGGGCACCGGGACCGGGGGCACCGGGATGGGGGGCACGGCCCCGGGGGGCGCGACTGGGGGGCACCGGGATGGGGGGGCACGGCCCCGGGGGGCGCGGCTGTGGGGTGAAAAGGCGCGGGGAGGGCACCGGGGGGCGCGGCTGGGGGGCACAGGGATGGGGGGCACGGCCCCGGGGGGCGCGGCCGGGGGGCACAGGGATGGGGGGCACGGCCCCGGGGGTCGCGGCTGTGGGGTGAAAAGGCGCGGGGAGGGCACCGGGGGAGCGGCCGGGGGGCACCGGGATGGGGGGCACGGCCCCGGGGGGCGCGACTGGGGGGCACCGGGATGGGGGCACGGCCCCGGGGGGCGCGGCTGTGGGGTGAAAAGGCGCGGGGAGGGCAGGGGCACGGGCAGAGGGATGGGGGCGCAGGCTGGAGGTGCGGCTGGGGGGCTGCGGGATGGGCAGGGGGGGCAGGGCCGGGGGTGCAGGTTTGCGGGGTGCCGGGGGGGCAGACCCGGGCGGGGCAGGGTGCGGAAGGACAGACGGACCCGGGGCCGTCTGTCCCCGGGCAGCTGAGGCGCTGGGCCCGCAGGAGCTGCCCTGCTCGGGGCAGCGCTGCCTGGGCTCGCTGGTGCTGCCGCGGCCGCTGCCCGCCCCCAGCCCCGAGGGGACGCGCCCGCCCGAGGAGCTGCTGGAGCTGGCGCGGGATTTCATCACGCAGTACTACGCGTCCCTGCGGCGGTGAGCCCGGGAGCCACGGCGGGCACGGGACCCCACAGCGGGCACGGGACCCCCAGAGCACCCATAGCGGGCACGGGACCCCAAAGCGGGCACGGGACCCCCGGGGCACCCACAGCGGGCACGGGACCCCCACAGAGGGCATGGGACCCCCACAGAGGGCATGGGACCCCCAAAGCGGGCACGGGACCCCAAAGCGGGCACGGGGCCCCACAGCGGGCACGGGACCCCCAAAGCGGGCACGGGACCCCACAGCGGGCACGGGACCCCCAAAGCGGGCACGGGACCCCACAGCGGGCACGGGACCCCACAGCGGGCACGGGACCCCCGGGGCACCCACAGCGGGCACGGGACCCCCACAGAGGGCATGGGACCCCCACAGAGGGCATGGGACCCCCACAGAGGGCTGGGACCCCACAGCGGGCATGGGACCCCACAGCGGGCATGGGACCCCCGGGGCACCCACAGCGGGCATGGGACCCCCACAGAGGGCTGGGACCCCACAGCGGGCATGGGACCCCCACAGAGGGCTGGGACCCCACAGCGGGCATGGGACCCCACAGCGGGCACGGGACCCCACAGCGGGCATGGGACCCCCACAGAGGGCACGGGACCCCACAGCGGGCATGGGACCCCCGGGGCACCCACAGCGGGCACGGGACCCCCCACAGCGGGCACGGGACCCCACAGCGGGCACGGGACCCCCGGGGCACCCACAGCGGGCACGGGACCCCCACAGCGGGCACGGGGCCCCACAGCGGGCACGGGGCCCCACAGAGGGCATGGGACCCTCATAGAGGGCATGGGCACCCACAGCGGGCATGGGACCCCCGGGGCACCCACAGCGGGCACAGCACCCCACAGCGGGCATGGGACCCCCACAGAGGGCTGGGACCCCAAAGCGGGCACGGGACCCCCACAGCGGGCACGGGACCCCACAGAGGGCATGGGACCCCCACAGGCGGTGCTGGGGGGTGGTCCCGGTGCCCGGGGGGGCTCTGGGGGGCGGTCCCGGTGCCCGGGGGGGCTCTGGGGGCGGTCCCGGTGTCTGTGGGTGCTGGGGGCCGGTCCCGGTGCCCGGGGGGCGGCGCTGAGGGTGCCCCCGCAGGGAGAACTCGCCGGCGCACACGCAGCGGCTGCGGGAGGTGGCGGCGGAGATCGCGGCCGGGGGCTCGTACCGGCTGCGGGAGGCCGAGCTGGCCTTCGGCGCCAAGCAGGCCTGGCGGAACGCGGCGCGCTGCCTCGGCCGCATCCAGTGGAACAAGCTGCAGGTGCGGGACCCCCGCCCGCACACCCACCCGCGGGACCCCCGCACACCCATCCACCCGCGGGACCCCCGCACACACACACACCCACCCGCGGGACCCCCGCACACCCACCCGCGGGACCCCCGCACACACACCCGCGGGACCCCCGCACACCCATCCACCCGCGGGACCCCCGCACACCCACCCACGGGACCCCCGCACACCCACCCACCCGCGGGACCCCCGCACACCCACCCACCCGCGGGACCCCCACACACCCACCCGCGGGACCCCCGCACACACACCCGCGGGACCCCTGCACACCCACCCACGGGACCCCCGCACACCCACCCAGCACAGCCCACGGGGGCACCGGCACGGGAAAGCCTCAGAGTCCTGGGGACGGCAAAGCAAAGACACCTCAGGCACCCCACAGGATCCCACCCCAGCTCACCCCACAGGGACCAACACCCCCATGGCCCCCCCCACACCACCGGGGTGACCCTCCCACCGTGCCCCGTGTCCTGCGGTGACCCCCACCCCACAGAGACCCTGCCCTGCCCCTCGCACCGGGACCCCCGCCCCAGGGAGACCCCGACTCCAGGGAACCCCCGTCCCACAGGACCCTGCTTCCACAGGGAACTCCCACCCCAACAACGACCCCCCCGCCCCAAAGGCCTCCCCCCAGTGCCCCTCAGGGTGCCCCACACCCGCCCTGTCCCCCCCCCCGCAGGTGTTCGATGCGCGGGACTGCGCGGGGCTGGCGGAGATGTTCAGCCTCCTCTGCTCCCACATCCAGTTCGCCACCAACCGCGGCAACATCCGGTGAGAATCCCCCCCCCCGCGGCCCCCCCGGCCCCCCCAGGCGGTCCTGACGGCCCCCCCGGCCCCCTCCCCTCCCCCAGGTCCGCTATCACCATCTTCCCCCCGCGGGCTCCGGGGCGCGGCGATTTCCGCATCTGGAACTCGCAGCTGATCCGCTACGCGGGCTACCGGCAGCCCGACGGCTCCGTGCGGGGCGACCCCGCCAACGTGGACATCACCGAGGTGGGGGCAGCCCTGCGCCCCCCTCAGCCCCTCCCCATCCCCCTCTACTCCCTCTCCATCCCCGCCTCCACCTTCCTCCGGGCCGCCCTCCAGCCCCGCTTCATCTCCCTTCCTTCTCCCCCCTCATACTGCTCCATCTCCCCCAAATCCCCTCCATCCCCCTCTCCATCCCCCCCAAATCCCCTTCATCCCCTCCCCATCTCCCCCTCCATCTCCCCCAAATCCCCTTCATCTCCCTCTCCATCCCCCCCAAATCCCCTCCATCCCCCGCTCCATCCCCCCCAAATCCCCTTCATCCCCTCCCCATCTCCCCCTCCATCTCCTCTCCATCCCCCCCAATCCCTGCGCCCCCAAACGCCTCCCTGCGCCCCCCCCCCCCGCTGACTCTGCGCCCCCCAGCTCTGCATCCAACACGGCTGGACCCCCGGGGGGGGCCGCTTCGACGTGCTGCCGCTGCTGCTGCAGAGCCCCGACGAGCCCCCCGAGCTGTTCCCGCTGCCCCCGGAGCTGGTGCTGGAGGTGCCGCTGCACCACCCCACGTGAGTGCGGCCGGGACCCCCCCGGAACCCCCCCGGTGACCGCGGCTGAAACCCCCCGGGGAGGTTTAGAGAGGGGGTGGGATGGGGTGGGATGGGGTGGGGTGGAGATGGGGATGGGGATGGGGATGGGGATGGGGTGGAGATGGGGATGGGGATGGGGATGGGGATGGGATGGGGTGGGGTGGGGATGGGGTGGGGATGGGGTGGAGATGGGGATGGGGATGGGGGTGGGGTGGGGTGGGATGGGGTGGGATGGGATGGGGATGGGGATGGGATGGGGATGGGATGGGGTGGGATGGGATGGGGTGGGGTGGGGTGAGGATGGGGTGGGGTGGGGATGGGGTGGGGTGGGGATGGGATGGGATGGGATGGGATGGGATGGGATGGGATGGGGTGGGATGGGATGGGGTGGGGTGGGATGGGGATGGGGATGGGATGGGGATGGGATGGGGTGGGATGGGATGGGATGGGATGGGGTGGGATGGGGTGAGATGGGGTGGGATGGGGATGGGGATGGGATGGGATGGGATGGGATGGGATGGGATGGGATGGGATGGGGTGGGATGGGATGGGGTGGGATGGGGTGGGGATGGGGTGGGATGGGGATGGGGATGGGATGGGGTGGGGTGGGGTGGGATGGGGTGGGGATGGGGTGGGATGGGATGGGGATGGGGTGGGATGGGGTGGGGTGGGATGGGATTGGGATGGGATTGGGATGGGATTGGGATGGGATTGGATGGGGGGCCGAGGGCGGAGAACCCCAGCGGGGAGCAGGCATAGGTGTGACCCCCGGAGCCCCTGAGGGACCCTGGGGTGCTGGCTGCTCCCCGGGCTGGGGCGCTGGGCTCGTGTCCCCCCCCGGGCTGGATTCTGGAGCTCTGGGATCCTCTCCCCGAGGTCCCTGCTGTGCTGACCCCCGTGGGTGGGTGGGTGGGACCCCGGGGTGCGGGCGGGCCGGAGGTCGGGGAGCCGCGCTGGGGGTCAGCACAACCACAGCCCCCCCCCCCGCCCCCCCGCCCCCGGTGCCCCCCAGGCTGGAGTGGTTCTCGGAGCTGGGGCTGCGCTGGCACGCGCTGCCGGCCGTGGCCAACCTGCTGCTGGAGATCGGGGGGCTCGAGTTCCCCGCCGCCCCCTTCAACGGCTGGTACATGGGCACCGAGATCGGCTCCCGCAACCTCTGCGACCGCCACCGCTACGACGTGCTGCCCGTGAGCCCCCGGGAGCGCGCCGGGACCCCCGGGAGCGCGCCGGGACCGAACCGGGACCCCCGGGAGGGCATAGGGACCCCCGGGAGTGCACAGGGACCCCCGGGAAAGCACAGGGACTGCACCGGGACCCCCGGGAGCGCGCCGGGACCGCACCGGGACCCCCGGGAGTGCACCGGGAGCGAACCGGGACCCCCGGGAGTGCACCAGGACCCCTGGGAACGCACAGGGACCCCCGGCACCGCACCGGGATCCCCGGGACCACACCGGGACCCCGGGAGTGCATAGGGACTGCACCGGGACCCCCGGGAGTGCGCAGGGACCCCCGGGAGGGCATAGGGACCTGCATAGGGACCCCCAGGAGCGCACCGGGACCGAACCGGGACCCCCGGGAAAGCACAGGGACCCCCCAGGGCCAGCCCTGGGACTCCCCTGGGGTCCCCCCAGGACCTCCCCTGGGAGCCCCCTGGTACTGCCCAAGATTTCCCTTGGGACCCCCACTGGGCCCCCCCCCGGGGATGGGTGACCCCCACTGGGCTCACCCTGGGACCCCCTTCAGGCCCATCCAGGGACCCCCATCTGAACCCCCTGAGACCCCCCAGGACCGTGCTTGGCTCACTCCCGGGACCTCCCCCAGCATCCCCCCGGGAACCCTCTGGTGCCCCAAGCAGGACCCCCCCCCGGGACCCCCCCGGGACCCCCTGGGGACCCCCTGGGGACACCCTGGGGACACCCTGACCCTGCCCTGCTGCCCCCCCGCAGGAGGTGGCGCAGCGCATGGGGCTGGACACGGGAAGCAGCTCCTCCCTCTGGAAGGACCGGGCGGCCGTGGAGGTGAACGTGGCCGTGCTGCACAGCTTCCAGGTGGGACCCCCGGCGCCGGGACCCCCGGGGCCGGGATCCCCTCCTGGGACACTCTCAGTGCCGGGACCCCCGGGGCCGGGACCCTCAGCGTCGGGACCGGGACCCTCAGTGCCGGGACCCCCACGCTGCTGGAACCCCCTCCTGGGACACTCTCAGGGCCGGGACCCCCAGTGCCAGGACCCCCACGCTGCTGGAACCCCGTCCTGAGATGCTCTCGGTGCCAGGACCCCCGGGGCCGGGACCCCCAGTGCCAGGACCCTCAGTGCCGGGACCCCCTCCTGGGACACTCTCAGTGCCGGGACCCCCAGTGCCAGGACCCCCACGCTGCTGGAACCCCCTCCTGGGATGCTCTCGGTGCCAGGACCCCCGGGGCCGGGACCCCCAGTGCCAGGACCCCCGGGGCCGGGACCCCCACACCCCTGGGCCGTGGGAACCCCCAGATCCCTGCGCCGCCCCCCACACCCCCCGGGTAGCCCGGGACCCCAGTGCCCCGCTGTCCCCGCAGGTGGCCCAGGTGACCATCGTGGACCACCACGCGGCCACCGAGTCCTTCATGAAGCACCTGGCGGCGGAGGGGCGGGCGCGGGGGGGCTGTCCCGCCGACTGGGCCTGGATCGTGCCCCCCCTCTCGGGCAGCCTGACCCCCGTCTTCCACCAGGAGATGGTCAACTACCAGCTGAGCCCCACCTTCCGCTACCAGGTGGGCTCCCCCCGGCCCGGCCCGCAGCCCCCCTCTGCCGCCGGGGGGGGGGTGGGACCCACCGACCCTGCCCCACGGCTCCCCGGCCCCTCTGCCCCCCCCCGCAGGGGCTGCAGCCCCGGGTCACTGAGACCCTCGGGCAGCTGGCACTGACCCCTCACCCACCGGGACCCCCAGGGCTTTCGGGGGCTGCCCCGGGATCCCTGCGGGACCCCCAATGCTCTGTGTCACCCTCCAGTGGCGGCTGCCCCAGGGACACCCCACAGAGCCCCCCCGGGACACCCCACAGAGCCCCAGGACACCCCACAGAGCCCCCTGGGACACCCCACAGAGCCCCCCCGGGACACCCCACAGAGACCCCCAGGGACACCCCACAGAGCCCCCCCTGGGACACCCCACAGAGCCCCCCCGGGGACACCCCACAGAGCCCCCCCGGGGACACCCCACAGCCCCCGGGGACACCCCACAGCGCCCCCCGGGACACCCCACAGAGGCCGCCCGAGACACCCCACAGAGCCCCAGAGACACCCCACAGAGACCCCCGGGACACCCCACAGAGCCCCCCCGGGACACCCCACAGCCCCCCCGGGACACCCCACAGAGCCCCCCGGGACACCCCACAGAGCCCCCCGGGACACCCCACAGAGCCCCCGGGGACACCCCACAGAGCCCCCGGGACACCCCACAGCCCCCGGGGACACCCCACAGAGCCCCCGGGACACCCCACAGCCCCCGGGGACACCCCACAGAGCCCCCCGGGACACCCCACAGCCCCCCGGGACACCCCACAGAGACCCCCCCGGGACACCCCACAGCCCCCCGGGACACCCCACAGAGACCCCCTGGGACACCCCACAGCCCCCCCGGGACACCCCACAGAGACCCCCCCGGGACACCCCACAGAGCCCCCCTGGGACACCCCACAGAGCCCCCCGGGACACCCCACAGCCCCCCCGGGACACCCCACAGCAGCCCCCCAGCATCCCCAGGGACACTCCAGCACCCATCCCTCCCACAGCCCCCCTGGGAGCCCCCCAGCCCCCCCGTGCCCCCCACCCCCCCCAGTTCACATTCCAGTACCAGGTGGGTGCAGCCCCACAGGCCCCCAGCCCCTCTGCCCCACAGCCAATCCCCCCCCACTCCCCAGCCCCTCTGCTCCACAATCCCACAGACCCCCGACCCCCCTGCCCCACAACTGACCCCCATGTCCTCTCTTCCCCACCGCCGCCCTCTGC
This sequence comes from Phylloscopus collybita, assembly GCA_027886175.1. Taxonomy (NCBI): domain Eukaryota; kingdom Metazoa; phylum Chordata; class Aves; order Passeriformes; family Phylloscopidae; genus Phylloscopus; species Phylloscopus collybita. The sequence continues at coordinate 90,086 of JAJNNQ010000309.1, forward strand.
CCCACAACTGCCCCCCTGACCACTCTGCCCCACAACTGCCCCCATGTCCCCTCTTCCCCACTGCCCCCCCCTGCCCCACAACCGCCCCCCATGTCCCCCCTGCCCCACAACTGACCCCCATGGCCCCCCTGCCCCACAACTGACCCCCATGGCCCCCCTGCCCCCCTGACTCCTCTACCCCACAACTGACCCCCTCTGCCCCACAACTGACCCCCATGTCCCCCCTGCCCCACAACAGACCCCCATGTCCCCTCTGCCCCACTGCCCCCCTCTGCCCCACAACCGCCCCCATGGCCCCCCTGCCCCACAACTGACCCCCATGTCCCCCCTGCCCCACAACTGACCCCCATGGCCCCCCTGCCCCCCCCGACCCACAGCTGCCCCCATGTCCCCCCTGCCCCCCGACCCCTCTACCCCACAACTGACCCCCCCTGCCCCACAACTGCCCCCATGTCCCCCCTGCCCCCCCAGCCGGACGCCTGGAAGGTTTACGTCTCCAAGGGCACCACGGTCACCCGCAGGAAAACCTTCAAGGAAGTGGCCAAGTAGGTGAACCCGGTGCCCCTGGGGGTCCCGTGGGTGCTCCGGGGTCCCCTGGGTGCCCCCCGCTGACCCCTGGGGACCCCGCAGCGCCGTCAAGATCTCGGCCAAGCTGATGGGGCAGGTGATGGCGCGGCGGGTGAAGGCCACCATCCTCTACGGCACCGAGACCGGCAAGTCACGGACCTACGCCTGGAACCTGGGCCAGCTCTTCCGCCGCGCCTTCGACCCCAAGGTCTGCGGGGTCACCTCCCCACGGGGGCCGGGGGGGGGCCGGGGCAGCCCCGTGCAGGGACCCCAACCCCGGAGCTCCCACAGGTGCTGTGCATGGATGAGTACGACGTGGTGGCCCTGGAGCACGAGAGCCTGGTCTTGGTGGTCACCAGCACCTTCGGGAACGGGGACCCTCCAGAGTGTGCTGAGGTGGGGATGGGGTGGGGTGGGATGGGATGGGGATGGGGATGGGGATGGGGATGGGTGGGATGGGACGGGGTGGGACGGGGTGGGATGGGGTGGGATGGGGTGGGGATGGGAATAAGGGGAGGGTGATGATGGGATGGGATGGGATAATGGGATGGGATGCAATGGGATGTGATAAGGATGGGGATAAGGGGAGGATGATGATGGGATAAAACAGAATAATGGGATGGGGGATAGGGTTGAGGATGGGATGAGGACAGGATGGTGATGGGATAGGATAATGAGATGGGATAATGGGATGCAGATGGGACAGGATGAGGATAGGGTGGGGATAGGATGAGGAGAGGATGGAGATGGGATTGGGATGACGACAGGGTGGGGATAGGATGGGATTGGGATGGAGATGGGGATGGGATGGAGATGGGATGGGACAGGATGGAGATGGCATGTGGGTGACATTCCGCCCCCCCCAGAGCTTCTCCAAGGCACTGATGGAGATGACCTCGCCCTACACCGGCACCTCCCAGGCAGAGCCGCCCATGTGAGCACGCCGGGGGTCCCGGGGGGTCCCCGCTGGGGGCCGGGGCAGGACCCGCCCCCCCCCCCGCCCCCGGGGCCTCCCTCACCCTCCGAACGCCCCCAGGAGCTACAAGCTGCGCTTCAACAGCGTCTCCCAGTCCGACCAGCTGGTGTCCTCCTGGAAGAAGAAGCGGCGGCAGCTGAGCAACACGGACAGCGCGGGGACCCTGGGGGCGCTGCGGTACCGCGGGGCACGGGGCGGGCTCCTCCTGCTGGGGGTCCTGCAGCCCCCCGGCCACCGCTGCCCGGCTGGGGCGGGGGGTGCCCCGCACAGGGACCCGCAGCGGCAGCGGCAGCTCCAGCCCCGCGGGTGTGGGGAGAGACCCCCACTGTGACCCCTCAGGTCATGGCCTGAGGGTCCCTGACCCCTCTGACCTCGGGGATCCCCCCCAGAGCATCCCCCCACCCAGGCCGGCGGGGGTCCCGGGCGTTCCCCCATCCCTGGGGACCCTCACCCCTCATTGCCCCCCCAGATTTGCAGTGTTTGGGGTTGGGGTCCTGGGCGTACCCCCCACACCCCCGGGGACCCTCACCCCTCAGTCCCCCCCCAGGTTCGCGGTGTTCAGATTGGGGTCCCGGGCGTACCCCCCCCACTCCGGGGACCCTCACCCTTCACTGCCCCCCCAGGTTCGCGGTGTTCGGGCTGGGCTCCCGGGCGTACCCCCCCTCACCCCTCACTCCCCCCCAGGTTCGCGGTGTTCGGGCTGGGGTCCCGGGCGTACCCCCACTTCTGCGCCTTCGCGCGGGCCGTGGACACGCGGCTGGAGGAGCTGGGCGGGGAGCGGCTGCTGCCCCTGGGCGAGGGGGACGAGCTGTGCGCGCAGGAGGAGTCCTTCCGCACCTGGGCGCGCCAGGTGTTCCAGGTACGGCCGCTGCCGAGCCGCCCTGCCCCTGGGCACACCTGGGACAGGTAACCGGGGTCGGGGGGCGCGCACAGCCCCCCCTCGCTTAGCACCAACCCCCCCCCCCCCACCCCCCAGGCTGCCTGCGAGACATTCTGCGTGGGGGACGGGGCGGGGGGCGCCGAGGAGCTGTTCGCCCCTCCCCAGGGCTGGAAGCGCCAGAGGCACCGGCTGGTGCCGCAGCCGCAGGCCACCGAGACCCTGGCCGGTACCGACACCCCCGGGACCCCCCCGAACCTCCCGGCTGCCCCTGTCACCCCTCCCCCGTCACCGGCACCCGCCCCGCGGCCCCCCGAGACAGCCCAGAGCAGCCCCCGGGCACCCTGTGGGACCCCCTCGCACCCCCCAGCTCTGGGGGGCACCCCCGGGACCCCCCGGGACCCTCATGAGCTCCCCGAGACCCTTCGGTTCCCCCCCAGCCCCGTGCCCCCCCCATGTCCCCCCAAACCCCTGCTCCTCCCCAGCCCCCCAGGACCACCCAGCCCCCCCAGCCCCCTATCACCCCCCAGCCCCGCACGTGCCCCTGTGTCCCCTGGTGTCCCCCCACGTGTCCCCAGCCCCCCCAGCCCCCCGGGCCCCCCCTGAGCCCCCCGCGCCCCCCAGGGCTGTCCCAGCTGCACAAGCGCCAGGTTCTCCCCTGCTCGGTGCTGTCCGTGGAGAACCTGCAGAGCGAGGAGTCCAGGTGAGACCCCCCCCCGCCCCCGCCCCCGCACGGGGAGCCCCGCCTCGCCACCCCCCCACCCATCCCCGGGACCTCCCGTTCCCCCCCACAGCCCCCGGGACCCCCCGGCACCGCTGTGCCCCCACCCTGAGTGTGCCCCAGCCTCGTCCCTCGCTGACCCCTCCTTTAACCCGCTGACCACTCGCCCCTCCCGTCACTCCAGCCCCCCCCCACCGCTGTGCCCCTCGCACCCCCCCTCCCCCATTCCCCGGTGCCCCCCCCATTCCCCGGTTCCCCCCCCGTTCCTCAGTTCCCCCCCCGTTCCCCGGTGTCCCCCGGTTCCTCGGTGCCCCGCCCCGCTCCCCTGTTCCCCCCCATTCCCCGGTTCCCTCCGATGCCCCCCGGTTCCCCCCCCATTCCCGGGTTCCCCCCCCATTCCCCGGTTCCCCCCGGTTCCCCCCCTCTCCCCCCCCGCTCCCCCCCGGTTTCCCCCCCACTCCCCGGTTCCCCCCGTTCCCCCCCCCGTCCCCCGGTTCCCCCCGGTCCCGCTGACGGCGCCGCCCGCAGCCGGCAGACGCTGCTGGTGCGTTTGGGCTGCGCGGGGCAGGGGGGGCTGCGGTACCTGCCCGGGGACCACCTGGGCGTGTTCCCCGCCAACCGGGCCGAGCTGGTGCGGGGGGTCCTGCAGCGCGTGGAGGACCCGCCGCCCCCCGAGCAGCCCCTGGGCCTGGAGAGCCGCGACGGGGACCCCGCCGGTACCGGGGGCGCGGGGGGATGGGGGAAACCGGTACCGGGGGTGCGGGGGGATGGGGGAAACCGGTACCGGGGGTGCGGGGGGATGGGGGGAACCGGTACCGGGGGTGCGGGGGGATGGGGGGGAACCGCCGGTACCGGGGGCGCGGGGGGAGCGGGAACCGGTACCGGGGGTGCGGGGGGATTGAGGGGAGCCCCGCCGGTACCGGGGGCACACGGGGTGGCAGGGGAGACTCCGGCGGTACCGGGGGGGGACAGGAGGGTGGCCGGGGGAAGATGGGGAGGGGGCTGAGGCCTGGGGAGAGAAAGAAGAAGGGGAAAGGGAAGGAATTGGGGCGGGGGCAGAGCAAGGGTCTGGGGAAGGGAACGGGAAGGGGCTGAGGGAGGGGGAGAGGCCAGGACTTGGGGAGGGGGCCGGAAGCAGCAGGGAAAGGAGGAAGGGCCTCGGGAAGGCTCCGGGACAGAACGAGCGCCGCGATCCCCCCGTCCGTCCCCAGGCGGCTCCAGCCCCGGGCCGCGCTGGGTGCCGCAGCCGCGGCTGCCGCCCTGCACCCTGGCCCAGGCTCTCACCTTCTACCTGGACGTGGCGGCCCCCCCGAGCCCCCAGTTCCTGCAGCTGCTGGGCTCGCTGGCGCGGGACCCCGGCGAGCGGGAGCGGCTGCAGCGCCTGGCCCAGGTGAGGGGGCTGGGGGGCTGCGGGACCCCCGGGGAGGGGCTGGGAGGGCTGCGGGACCCCCGGAGAAAGGGGCTGGGGGGGGCTGGAGGGACCCTCGGAGAGGGGCTGGGTGGTCTGGGGGGGCTGGAGGGAACCCTGGAGAGAGGGGCTGGGGGACCCCCGGAGAGAGGGGCTGGGGGGGCTGGGGGACCCCCGGGGAGGGGCTGGGGGACCCCCGGGGAGGGGCTGGGGGGGGCTGGAGGGACCCCCGGAGAGGGGCTGGAAGGCTGCGGGAGCCCCGGGGAGGGGCTGGGGGGGCTGGGGGACCTCCGGAGAAAGGGGCTGGGGGGCGCTGGAGGACCCTCGGAGAGGGGCTGGGGGGGCTGTGGGGCTGGGGGACCCCCGGGGAGGGGCTGTGGGGGCTGGGGACCCCCGAGGAGGGGCTGGGGGCTCTGGGGCGCTGGGGGCTCTGGGGGGCTGACTCCCCCTCCCCGGCTGGCATCCCGGGCTGGACACCCCCGGGGTGCTGTCAACCCCCCCGCCCCGGGCTGGGTGCTGCTCCGCTGGCTCCGTGCCGGGCACCGGGGGTCCCCGAGGGTCCCCGGGGGTCCCAGCGCGGCGGTGCCCGCAGGACGCGCGGCTCTACGAGGAGTGGAAGTGGTTCCGGTGCCCGACGCTGCCGGAGGTGCTGGCCGAGTTCCCGTCCGTGCCTCTGCCGGCCGCGCTGCTGCTCTCGCAGCTGCCGCTGCTGCAGCCCCGCTATTACTCCATCAGCTCCGCGCCCGGAGCCCACCCGGCGAGATCCACCTCACCGTGGCCGTGGTCACCTACCACAGCGAGAGTGAGCGGGGCCGGCTGCGGAGGGGCTCGGGGCGCACCGAGGGGGCAC
>JAJNNQ010000310.1:0-92362 GCA_027886175.1 Phylloscopus collybita
CCCCAAAAATTTCAATTTTTGGCCCTAAAAATTTCAAATTTTGGCCCCAAAAATTTCAATTTTTGACCCAAAAAATCCAAATTTTCAGCCCCAAAAATTTCAATTTTTGACCCAAAAAATCCAAATTATCAGCCCAAAAAATCCAAATTTTCGGCCCCAAAATTTTCCATTTTTGACCCTAAAAATTTCAATTTTTGACCCAAACCCCCCAAATTTTCAGCCCAAAAAATCCGAATTTTTGGCCAAAAACCCCCCAAATTTCGACAAAAAAAACCCCAAATTTTCAACCCCCCCCAAAAAAAATCCAAATTTCCACCCCAAAAAATCCTCCACTTCAGACCCCCCCAAAAATCCCCATTTTTGACCCCAAAATTTTTTTTTTTTTAAAAAAATCAAAAATTAATTTTTTTTTTTCCCGCCAAAATCCGCCATTTTCTCCTCTTGAACCCCGATTTTTCCCGCCAAAATCCGCCATTTTGTCCGCCCGAACCCCGATTTTTCCCGCCAAAATCCCCCCATTCAGAACAATGGGGAAAATTTTTTGGGTCGAAAAACCCAAATTTTGGGTCCGGCACTCACCGCTCGACACCGTCACCGTCGTCCCGCTGCCCCAGGCGTCAATAGGAGACCCACGGTGGGCGGGGCCAAGGAGGGCGCCGCTCCAAAACCCCGGTTTGGGGAGAAAAACCCCGATTTGATCATTTTGGGTTTTTTTGTGGGGAAAAAAGGGTTAAAAAAATCGGGGTTTTTGGGGTTTGGGGTTTTTTTGGGTGGGGGAAAAGATTTTTAGGGGGGTTGGGGGAAAAACGGGAAATTTTTTGGGGAAAAAAGGGGAATTTTGGGGAAAATTGGTTAAAAATGGTGATTTTGGGGTTTTTTTGGGGAAAAAAGGGTTAAAAATGGGAATTTGGGGGGTTTTGGGGAGGGGAATTTTTAGGGGTTTTGGGGGAGGGAGGAAGAGGGGGAAAAAGGAAAATTTTTTGGAAAAAAAAGGGAATTTTGGGGAAAAAATGGTTAAAAATGGTAATTTTGGGGATTTTTGGGGGGAAAAAGGGTTAAAAATTGGGAAATTTTGGGGTTTTTTGGGGTTTTTTGGGGGTTTTTTGGGGGGGTTGGTGGAGGGGATGAGGGGGAGAAAGAGGGGAAAAAAAGGGGAAATTTTTTTGGGGGAAAAAAGGGAAATTTTGGGGAAAAATTGGTTAAAAAATGGGAATTTGGGGATTTTGGGGGTGAAAAAAGGGTTAAAAATTGGGAATTTTGAGGTTTTTTTGGGGGTTTTTTGGGGATTTTGGGGGTGGGGAGAGGGGAGGGGGAAAGAGGAAAAAATTGGGAATTTTTGGGAGAAAAAAAGGGAATTTTGGGGTGAAAAAAGGGAAAAAATGCTCAAAAATGGATAATTTTGGTGATTTTTTTGGTAAAAAAGGGTTAAAAATGGGAATTTTGGGGGTTTTTTGGGGTTTTTTTTTTGGGAGGGGGATTTTTAGGGGTTTTGGGGGAGGGAGGAGGAGGAAAAAAATGGGAATTTTGGGGGGAAAAGGGAAATTTTGGGGAAAAATTGGTTAGAAATGGTAATTTTGGGGGATTTTTTGGGGAAAAAAGGGTTAAAATTGGGAATTTTTGGGGTTTTTTGGGGGCAGTTTTGGGGTTTTTTTGGGGGGTGAGGGAAATTTGGGTCAAAACCACGAAAATTCACAAATTTGGGGGGAAAGACCCCCAAAATGGGCGAAGTACACCCAAAATTTGGGGCAAAAAAGGGAAAAAAATGGGAAAAAAGGCAGAAAATTTGGGGGAAAATTATAAAAATGCCCCAAAATCAGCGAATTTTGGGGGCAAAAATGGGGAAAACAGAATTTGGGGGGGAAAGACCCAAAAAGACCCAAAAAGAGCCGTAATTCACCCAAAATTTGGGGCAAAAAAGGAGAAAAATGGGAAAAAATAGCAGAAATTTTGGGGAAAAAATTATAAAAAAATGCCCCAAAATCAGCGAATTTTGGGTCAAAAATGGAGAAAATTCGCAATTTTGGGGAAAAGACCCAAAAATGGGAAAATTAACCCAAAATTTGGGTCAAAAAAAGGAAAAAATGGGAAAAAAGGCAGAAATTTTTTAGGGAAAATGATAAAAAATGTCCTAAAATCGGCGAATTTTGGGTCAAAAATTGAGAAAATTCACAATTTTGGGGGGAAAAAACCCCCAAAAATGGGTGAAATTCACCCAAAATTTGGGGGGAAAAAGGGGAAAATGGGAAAAAAGCAGAAATTTTGGGGGGAAATGGTAAAAAATGCCCCAAAATCAGCGAATTTTGGGGCAAAAAAAAGGGGAAAAAATTGGGAAAATTAGGGGGAAAAGGGAAATTTTGGGCCAAAAGGGGGAAATAAAATGGGGGAAAAAATCGGGAAAACGGAAATTTTAAAAGAAAAAAATCGGGAAAGTCGGGAAAAGGGGGAAAAACCCGGAACAGAGCCCGAAATTTGGGGCAAAAATGGGAAAAAACGGGAAAAATTTGGAGGAAAAATGATAAAAAATGTCCCCCAAAAAACCCGGGAATTTTGGGGCAAAAGGCGGGAAAAGCGGGGCCCGGGAATTCAGGGGTTTTGGCGGGAAAAAGCCGCGGGTCGGGATTTTTGGGGGAAAAATGGGAAAAAGGAGAAAATTGGGGGAAATTGGGGAAAAATCGGGAAAAAATTATCGGGTAAATTGGGAAAAATCGGTAAAATGGGGGGGGGGCAGGAAAAAAAAATGGGGGAAAAAGGGAGAAAATGGGGAAAAACCGGGAAAAAAAAATTTGGGAAAATGGGGGGGAAAGGAGGAAAAAAGGGGAAAAAATGGGGAAAACTGGGGAAAAAAATCGGGAAAATGGGAAAAAAAGGGGAAAATTGGGAAAAAAAATGGGGGAAAAATGGGGAAAAAATCCTGAAAATTGGGGGAAAAAAGAGAAAATTGGGGGAAAAAAATGGAAAAATGGAGGGAAAAGGGAAAATTGGGGGGAAACCGGGGAAAATGGGAAAAAAATTGAAAATTGGGGAAAAATCGGGAAAAATCGGGAAAAATGGGGAAAAAAAAAGGGAAAATTGGCGGGGAAAAGGGAAAATTGTGGAAAAATGGGGGGGAAATGGGGAAAAAAGGGAGAAAATTGGGGGAAAAACGGGGAAAACCGGGGGAAAAAAATCCTGAAAATTGGGAAAAATGGGGGGAAAAAAAATCCTGAAAATTGGGGGAAAAAGGAAAAACTGGGAGAAGGGGGAAAAATGGGGGAAAAAAATGGGGAAAATTGAGAAAATCGGGGAAAAACCGGGAAAAAAAAATCGGGGAAATGGGGAAAAAAAAAAAGGAAAAATTGGGGAAAAAATGGGGAAAAAAACGGAGAAAAAAAAGGAGAAAATCGGGGGAAAAAAGGAAAAATTGGGGAAAATGGGGAAAAAAAAAAAAAGGAAAAATTGGGGGGGGGGGAGGAAAGGGGAAAAAATGGGATAAAACCGGAGAAAATTGGGAAAAAATGGGGAAGAACCGGGAAAAAATCCTGAAAACTGGGGGGAAAAACCAGAGAAAATTGGGGGGAGAATTCCCCGAATTTTGGGGCAAAAATAGCAAAAAACGGGGAAAAAAAAACCGGGAAAATTTTGGAGGAAAAACGATAAAAAATGCACAAAAAAAAACCCGGGAATTTTGGGGGCAAAACGCGGGAAAAGCGGGGCGCGGGAATCCGAGGGTTTTGGCGGGAAAAAAAAATAAAAGCCGCGGTTCGGGATTTTTTGGGATTTTTTTTGGGGCGAATTTTGGGGATTTTGGGGTTTTTGGGGCGGCGCGCGCCCCCGGGAGCAGCAGCAGCGCCCGCGCCGGGGCCGCTCCCACGGTGAGGAGGCGGCGGCCAAAAACCGGAACCGGGTTTGGGGTGAAAAACGGCGAAATTGGGCAAAAAAAAAAAAAAAAAAAAAAATCCGCGGGTTTGGGGGGAAAAACGGGGAAATTGGGAAAAAAAAAATCCGCGGGTTTTGGGGGAAAAACGGGGAAATTGGGCAAAAAATCCAAAAAAATCTTTGGGTTTGGGGTGAAAAATGGCGAAATTGGGGAAAAAAACCCCAAAATTCTCATTTTTTTGGGGGAAAAGCCTCGGATTTGGGCAAAAAACCCCAAAACTGGAACCGGTTTTGGGGGAAAAATGACAAAATTGGGGAAAAAAAACCCCAAAATTTCCGGATTTGGGAAAAAAAAACACCCCAAAATCCACGATTTTGGGGGGAAAAATGGCGAAATTGGGAAAAAAAAAAAAAACCAACGAAAATTCTCATTTTTGGGGGGAGAAATCCCGAATTTGGGAAAAAAAACCCCAAAAATCCTCGGGTTTGGGGGGAAAAAATCCCAAATTTTGGGAAAAAAAATCTTTGGTTTTGGGGTGAAAAATGGCGAAATTGGGCAAAAAACCAAAAAACCGGAACCCGGTTTGGGGGGGGAAAACCTCGAATTTGGGGAAAAACCCCAAAAAATCGCGGGTTTGGGGGGAAAAATGGGGAAATTGGGCAAAAAAACCCCAAAATTCTCATTTTTGGGGGGGGGGAAAAAACCTCGGATTTGGGCAAAAAACCCCAAAATTCGCGGTTTTGGGGGGAAAAATGGGGAAATTGGGCAAAAAAAATCAAAAAAATCCGCGGGTTTGGGGGGAAAAACCTGGAATTTGGGCAAAAAACCCCCAAAATCCACGATTTTGGGGGGCGGAAATCCCGGATTTGGGCAAAAAATTTGGGATTTTTGTGGAAAAAAAATTGGGATTTTTGTGGAAAAAATTGGAATTTTTGTGTAAAAAATTTGGGATTTTTGTGTGAAAATTTGGGGATTTTTGTGTAAAAATTGGGATTTTTGAGTGAAAAAAATTGGGATTTTTATTGAAAAAAATTGGGATTTTTGTGTGAAAAAATTGGGATTTTCGTGGAAAAAATTGAGATTTTTGTGGGAAAAAATTGGGATTTTTCTGTGTGAAAATTTGGGATTTTTGTGTGAAAAAATTTGGGATTTTTGTGGAAAAAATTGGAATTTTTGTGTGAAAAAAATTGGGATTTTTGGGGGATTTTTCCTGGGTGGATTTCACTGGGAAAGGGGGAAACGGGGGGGGGGGGGGGGGGGGAATGGGGGAAAAAATTGGGAAAATGGGAAAAAATCGAGAAAAATCAGGAAAATGGGAAAAAAAGGGGGGGGAAATGTGGGAATTGAGGGGGGTTTGTGCTTTTTGTGTCCAAAACTGTGGAAAACGGGATTTTGGGGGCTTTTTTGCACTTTTTTGGGACTTTTTTGGGACTTTTTTGGGGCATTTTTGGAGCTTTTTTGAGATTTTTTTGAGACTTTTTTGAGACTTTTTGGGACTTTTTGGGGCTTTTTTTTTTGAGACTTTTTTGAGACCTTTTTTTGGACTTTTTTTGGAACTTTTTTGGAACTTTTTGGGGGCATTTTTGGAGCTTTTTTGGGGCTTTTTTGGGACTTTTTTTGAGACTTTTTGGGACTTTTTTTGGACTTTTTTGGGGACTTTTTGGGGCTTTTTTGGGACTTTTTTTGAGACTTTTTTTGGACTTTTTTGGGGACTTTTTGGGGCTTTTTTTGGGGCTTTTTTGGGACTTTTTTTGAGGCTTTTTTGAGACTTTTTTTGAGACTTTTTTGGGGACTTTTTGGGGCTTTTTTGGGATTTTTTTTGAGACTCACGAGGTCAATGGAAGGGTCAGGAGGTCAATGGAGGGGTCACGGGGTCAATGAAAGGTCACGGGGTCAACGGAGGGGTCTCCACCTTCACCCGAAAGCTCCCGAGGCTCCTTCCAGAACTTTCCGTCCCTTCTGGAACCTTCCACCCAACCCAACCCAACCCAACCATGGCCAACTCAACCATGGCCAACCCAACCCAACCCAACCCAACCCAACCATGACCAACCCAACCCAACCATGGCAAACTCAACCTCCTCTTCTTCTTCCACCCAACCGCAACCAACTCAACCCAACCCAACCCCCTCCTTCCTCTTCGTCTTCGTCTTCCTCTTCCTCTTCCTCTTCCACTCAACTCAACTCAGCCATGACCAACCCAACCCCCTCTTCTTCTTCCACTCAACCGTGACCAACCCAACTCAACCATGACCAACCCCCTCTTCCTCCTCTTCCTCTTCCACTCAACTCAACCCAACCCAACCCAACCATGACCAACCCAACCCCCTCTTCCTCTCCCACTCAACCGCGACCAACCCAACCCAACTCAACTCAACCATGACCAACTCAACTCAACCATGACCAACCCAACCCAACCCCCTCCTTCCCCTTCCCCTTCCTCTTCCCCTTCCTCTTCCTCTTCCTCTTCCTCTTCCCCTTCCTCTTCCTCTTCCTCTTCCTCTTCCTCTTCCTCTTCCTCTTCCTCTTCCTCTTCCTCTTCCTCTTCCTCTTCCTCTCAACCGTGACCAACCCAACCCCCTCTTCCTCTTCCACCCAACCACAATCAACCCAATTCAACCATGATCAACCCAAGCCAAGCCAAGCCCCTCCTTCCTCTTCCACTCAACTCAACTCAACTCAACCATGACCAACCCAACCCCCTCCTCTTCATCTTCCTCCTCCTCTTCCTCTCCCACCCAACCGCGACCAACCCAACTCAACCATGACCAACTCAACTGGACCATGACCAACCCAACCCCCTCTTCCTCCTCCTCCTCTTCCTCTTCCACTCAACCCAACTGTGACCAACCCAACCCAACCACGACCAACCCAACCCCCTCTTCCTCTTCCTCTTCCACCCAACCATGATCAACCCAACCCAACCCAACCCAACCCAGCCCCCTTCTGCTCTTCCTCTTCCACTCAACCATGACCAACCCAACCCAACCCAACACAACCATGACCAACCCAACCCAACCCAACTCAACCATGACCAACCCAACCCCCTCTTCCTCCTCTTCCTCTTCCACTCAACCCAACCCCCCCCCCCAAGGGAGAAGTGGGGTTTTCCTCCGCCCGTCCCCTCGGCCCGGCGCCGCCGTGAGCGGCGCAGAAATAGGCGCCGGAATCCTCCTCCCTCAGCTCCTTCAGCCTCAGCCTCACCACCTCCTCCTCCTCCTCCTCCTCCTCGATCCGGAACCTTCCGCCGCCCTCCAGCAGCTCCAAGCCCCGCCCCTCCTCCCGCCCCTGCCGCACCCAGAGGATTCGGCGACGCCGAAATTCGCCGAAACCGAACCCCGAGGCGCGGCAGAGCAGAGTCAGGGACCCCCCGGGGGGCTTGAGGTCACCCCCGGACTCCTGCAGGGTCACGGCCGCCTGGAGCCCTGCGGGAAAAAAAAAGAGATAAGAGAGATAAGAGATAAGGAATTGTGGGAAGGAGTGGGCGTGGCCTTCAGGGAAAAAGGGGGCGTGGCCTCACCGGGCAGGGCCGGCAGCAGCAGCAGCGCCAGGGCGGCGAGGAGCGGCAGCGAGAGCCGGGCCATGGCCGGGGGGATGGGAGGTTCTGCCGGTTCCGCCGGTTCCGCCGGGTTCTTATGGGGAGGGGACAGGGGGCGGGGCTTGGGGGGAGGAGGGGGCGTGGTTTGGAAAGTGGGCGTGGCTTGGAAAGTGGGTGGGGTTTGGGGGAGGTCGGGTTTTGGCGGAAAATGGCGGCGGGAGGGGGGAGGGGTTGGTAATTAAGAGATTTGGGGTTGATTGGGGTATTGGGTGATTAAGGCGGCCCCGGGTGGGTTAATTGGTTGGTTAATTAAGAGAGTCCGAGGCCGATTGGTTGAATTAAGAGGTCCGACTTAATTGCCGGCATCCGTTTCGTTGGTTGATTAATTAATGCGCCTGGTGTTAATTGAACCGGAGCAGGATTCAATTAATTAAGAGGTCCGAGTTAGTTGCCGGCACCCGATTTCGTTAATTAATGTGCCTGGTGTTAATTGAACCAGAGCACGATTCAATTAATTAAGAGGTCCGAGTTAGTTACAGGCATCCGAGTCATTAATTAATAGGCCCCGGTTAATTGCCAGAGTCTGATTCATTAATTAATGTGCCTGGAGTTAATTGCTAGAGTCCGATCCATTAATTAATAGGTCTGAGGTTGTTGCAGGCAATGGATTTATTAATTAATAGGCTCCGGTTAATTGCCAGAGTCTGGTTCGTTAATTAATAGGGTCCAGTTAATAGCAGGCATCTGATTCATTAATTAATAGGCTCCAGTTAATTGCAAGAGTCTAATTCATTAATTAATAGGTCCCAGTTAATTGCCAGAGTCTGGTTGGTTAATTAATAGGGTCCAGGTAATGGCAAGAATCCAATTCATTAATTAATAGGCTCCAGTTAATTGCAAGAGTCTAATTCATTAATTAATAGGGTCCAGTTAATTGCAGGCATCTGATTCATTAATTAATAGGCTCCAGGTAATTGCAAGAGCCCAATTCATTAATTAATAGGTCCCAGTTAATTGCCAGAGTCCGGTTTGTTAATTAATAGGGTCCAGTTAATTGCAAAAGTCTAATTCATTAATTAATAGGTCCTAGTTAATTGCAAGAGTCAGGTTCATTAATTAATAGGCCCCAGTTAATTGCCAGAGTCTGCTTCCTTAATTAATGTGCCTGGAGTTAATTGCCAGGGTCCGGTTGGTTAATTAATAGCTCCGAGTTAGTTGCAGGCAATGAATTTATTAATTAATAGGTCCCAGTTAATTGCCAGAGTCCGGTTCGTTAATTAACAGGCCCCAGTTAATTGCCAGAGTCCAGATTAATAATTAATAGGTCCGAGTTAATTGCAGGTGCCCAATTAATTAATTAACGGGGCTGGTGTTGATTGCAGGCGTCCGATTCATTAATTAATGGGTCCGAGTTAATTGCCAGGGTTCCATTCATTAATTAATAGGTCCGAGTTAATTGCCAGGGTTCCATTCATTAATTAATGGGTCCCAGCTAATTGCCAGGCTCCGGTTCATTAATTAAAAGGTCCAAGGCAATTTCAAGGGCCTGATTAATTAACTAATTAAGAGGCCCCAGCTAATTGCAGGCATCCAATTCATTAATTAACGGGTGTGGACTCATCGCTGGAGCCCGATTAATTAATTAATTGGGTCCCGGTTAATTGCAGGGGCGCGGTTAATTAGTGGAGCCCCCTAGTGGCAATTTCAATTAATTAAAGAATTAACAGGACTGGAGGTTAATTGCAGAGGTCCAATTAATCAATTAATGGCTGCCGTTCGTTAATTAAAGGCTGGAGGGGTTAATTAAGTGATTAATGGATCCGGGTTGATTGTAGGAGGGCTGGGAATTAATTGGTTGATTAATTAATTAAAGGCTGGGGGTTGATTGCAAGCCTGGCTGTTAATTAATTGATGGATTGGGGTTTGATTGATTAATTAATTACTCCATCGGGATCGATGGGCATTAATTAATTATTTGATTGATTTGATTGACGGGTCAGGGTTAATTAACAGGCGTCCCATCAAGTAATTAATGGATTGAGGTTAATCAGCCAATTAATCAATTAACGGGTGGCCACGTCACCAAGCAATTAATGCGTCGGGATTAATCAGCCAATTAATTAATTAACGGACGGGCGTTAATCACAGGCATCCAAAATGTTAATTAATAATTTGGCAACAAGCGCCCAGTTAATTAATGGATTAATTAATCACAGGCAGCTGGGTAATTAATTAATTGAGGGATTCATCGGGATCCAATTAATCAATTAATCGGGATTAATCCGAGTAATTAATTGATTAATGAAGATGCGCGATCAACCTGAGGCAGCAAAATTAATTAAGTGACGAATTAATTAACGGTGGAGTCTCGGGGGGGGAGGGGGGCGTGTTTCAGCCAATTAATTAATTAACTAATGAAGCACAGCAATTAGTCAAGGCGCAATTATATTTAATTTATTAAAAAATAAAAATGTGGGAAAAAATAGAAACGATTAAAAAGGACGTTAATTAGCTGAGCAGTGATTTGTTTGTTCGTTTGTTAATTATGGAATAATTCAATTATTTACTTAATTATTATTTAATTAATTATTTATTTATTTAATTATAATTTAATTAATTATTTTATTTATTAAATATTGAAATATTTTAATTAATATGCTTATATATAATTATAAATTATTTAATGATATTAATTATTTTGGTTAATTTTTTAATTATTTGATAATTCCAATAATTGTTATTTGACTGTTCGATTTAATTATTCCTCATTTAATTACTAATTTTTAATGATTTAATTATTTCATTCCTTAAATATTCAAGCGCTTTAATCGCTATAATTATAAATAACTATTAATTGTTTAATTATATCCATGATTTAATGATAACAACGATTTAATTATCTTAATGATTTATTCATTTAACAATGTAAATAATGATTATTTAATTATTTGGTTCGATAATTAATGATTTAACTCTTTAATTAATTTGCTAAATTAATTAAATTAATTAAATTAAAAGAATTAAATTAAATTAAATTAAATTTAAAGAAACGGCCAAAACACTGAATTAAAACACAAATAACCAGGCGGGGATTAATTAATTTCCGATTAATCGCCCTTAATTGCCGGCGGCGCCTCAATCCCCGCCCCCTTCGGTGACGTCATTTCGGCGGGAAAACAAAAAAAAACCCCCGGGAGATTCCCCGCGCGGCCGCTAGGCGGCGCCCTTCGCGCGGGAAACCGCCATTTTGTGCGAAAAGCGCGGGAAAATCGCGCGGGAAAAGGAAAAAAAGCGAAAAATTCGGGAAAAGAGGGAGCGGGGGGGAGGGGATGGGGGCTGGAGGGGGAATTTGGGGTGAAATTCGGGGAATTTGGGGAGAAATTCGGGGAATTTGGGGAGAAATTTGGGGAAAAAAAGGGGAAAGGGAGCGGCCTCAAAATGGCGGAAAGGGCGGAGACTGGAGGGAGGAGCTCTGACCTCCGACCCTAATTAATGATAAATAACGACCTGAAAGCGATGTTGTGACGATGAATAAAATTTATTTATTGATTTTCTGTGTGATTTATTTCATAATAATCCACAAATATTAAAAATACACCGCTATAGAAATCAGTTAATTAATTTTTATTTTTATTTTTATTTTTATTTTTATTTTTATTTTTATTTTTATTTTTATTTTTATTTTTATTTTTATTTTTATTTATTTACTCCCAGGTTATGATCTGTGCCCAGCACTCAGGGTGTTTGGGGTCAGGGGTTTTTGAGCTTCTCCCATCCCCATCTCCCCTGTTTCCCGCAGGGCTCCGGGCGGCCGTGACCCTGCTGGAGTCCGGGGGGGACCTCCAGCCCCCCGGGGGGTCCCTGACTCTGCTCTGCCGCGCCTCGGGGTTCAGTTTTGGGGATCACTCGATGTTCTGGATGCGACAGAGGCCCGGGCAGGCGCTGGAATGGGTCGCCGGGTTCCGGAGGAGCGACGGCAGCGTTGGCTACGCTCCGTCGTTCAAGGGCCGGTTCACCATGGCCGTGAACAACGGGCAGAGCTCGGTGACGCTGACCATGAACAACCTCAGGGCCGAGGATTCCGGCGCCTATTTCTGTGCCAGATGTTACGAGAATGGTTGTGGTGGTTCTGGCGCCGGTGCTTTTTATGCCGGTGCCTCTCACGGCCCTGAGCCCCCACAGCTGGGATCCCACCGCTCCCCAAAATCCCCGGATCCTTCCCCCCAAGTCCCAACCCTTGGCCCCAGGTAAGAACCCTCCCTCCCCTGAGCTCAGCCTTGTCCCTCCAATCCCGACCTCTCGGCCCCGGACTGGACCCAGTGCACCCCAAATCTCCCCTGCTGGTGCTGCCCCACAGCCACCGAGCCAGGTCTGCCCCATTGGCCCCAAATCTCGGGCGTTGGCCTCAATGTTTGGGGAACTTGGTTCTCACCTGGGGCTGCCAGGTGAGGTTTGGGGCTGGAGCAGTTCCAGGGTGGGACACGGGGACAGGAACGGGGAGATGGGGATGAGGCTCCGGATCTGGGCGTGGCCGTGTTAATTTTTAACATAATTAAAAAGAAGCAAGACTTCTAAAAGTATATAATTATGGCAATTAATATTTGTTATTTTTTAATTTTCTTTTTAAATCTGAGTGCTTGATTTGTGCCCAGCACTCGGGATTTTGGGGTTCAGGGGTTTTTGTGCTTCTCCCATCCCCATCTCCCCTTTTTCCCGCAGGGCTCCGGGCGGCCGTGACCCTGCTGGAGTCCGGGGGGGACCTCCAGCCCCCCGGGGGGTCCCTGACTCTGCTCTGCCGCGCCTCGGGGTTCGATTTCTGGAAATTTGGGATGTACTGGGTGCGCCAGCGGCCCAGGCAGGGGCTGGAATTCATCGCCGGTATCACCTACAATGGAGGCTGGAGCAGCTCGGCGCCATCGCTGCGCAGTCGGGTCAGGATCTCCAGGGACAACGGGCAGAGCTCGGTGACGCTGACCATGAACAACCTCAGGGACGAGGATTCCGGTGCCTATTTCTGTGGGAAATCCGTTGATACCGGAGCTGCAGCTGCTGCTTTGGGTGACGATTTCCTTGGCAGCCCCAGCCCCATGGCCGAGTCCCCAGCTGTCCCCAAATCCCAGCCCCTGCCCCAAATCTGACCCCCTGGCCCCGGTGATGACCCCTGACCCCGTGTCCCTGGCCTTGGGGACAGCGGGATGTTGGCTGGGCCAGAGCCACCAGAACCAACAGCAGCAGCAGCAGCAGCAGCAGCGTTTGGGGCTGGGGCAGTTCCAGGGTGGGACACGGGGACAGGAACGGGGGCAGGGGCTGGGGTCTGGGGGGAGGGGCTGGGGACAGCTGGGAAAGGGCCACGGGGGTGGGGACAAAACCATAAGCAACGTTAGCACCACCAGCACCAGCATCAACATATCTGGCACAGAAATAGGCGCCGGAATCCTCGTCCCTGAGGTTGTTCATGGTCAGCGTCACCGAGCTCTGCCCGTTGTTCCTGGAGATCGTCACCCGGCCCTTCAGCGAGGGCGCGTACACGGTGGTGCCACCATTGTTGCTGATCCCTGCGATCCATTCCAGCACCTGCCCGGGTCTCTGTCGCACCCAGAGCACGTCATGATCCCCGAAATCGAACCCAGACCCTCGGCAGAGCAGAGTCAGGGACCCCCCGGGGGGCTGGAGGTCCCCCCCGGACTCCAGCAGGGTCACGGCCGCCCGGAGCCCTGCGGGACAAAAGGGGAGATGGGGATGGGAGAAGCTCAAAAACCCCTGAGCCCAAAACCCTGAGTGCTGGGCACAGATCAAACACTGGGAGTTAAAAATTAAGATGAAAATGAATAATTAATTACCTAATAACTATAATAATATATTTTTAAATTTTCAAACATTAGTAATTCATTTAAAAACTGACCCCGGGCGGCCGTGACCCTGCTGGAGTCCGGGGGGGACCTCCAGCCCCCTGGGGGGTCCCTGACTCTGCTCTGCCGAGGGTCTGGGTTCGATTTCGGACAATTTGGGATGCACTGGGTGCGCCAGAGACCCGGGCAGGGGCTGGAATGGGTCGCCAGCATTGGCAACGACGGTGGCAACATCAACTACGCGCCATCACTGAAGGGCCGCGTGACGATCTCCAGGGACAACGGGCAGAGCTCGGTGACGCTGACCATGAACAACCTCAGGGACGAGGATTCCGGTGTCTATTTCTGTGCCAAACATGTCAGCAGTTGTTGTTACGCTGATGGTTTTGGCCCCGCCCCCAGGGCCGTGTCCCCACTGTCCCCAAATCCCAGCCCCTCCCCCCAAATCCCAGCCCTCGGCCCGGTCCCTCACTCTTTATCCCGGCCCTGCACCGGTTCTGCCCCAAATCCCAGCTCCTGCCCCATATCCCCAAATCCCCCCAAATCGTCACCGTCACCCGGAAATCCCGGCCTGGAGAGCGAAGCTGTGCCGGGCCCGGCGCAGATTTGGGGTCAGGAGCTGTGGTTTGGGGCCGGCGGGTGGGAACCGGGTCCGGCCCAGGGTAAGGTGGGGATGGAGGGACAAGGGTGGGGTCAGGGGAGGAGGGCTGGGGGAGGGGATGGGCTGTGGGGACAGCTGGGGACAGGTGGGGACAGGTGGGGACAGGTGGGGACAGGTGGGGGCGGGGCCCAAACAGTGACCAGGAGAAGCACCAGGCCAAGCACCATCAGCATAAACATTGGCATCGACGGATTTGGCACAGAAATAGGCGCCGGAATCCTCGTCCCTGAGGTTGTTCATGGTCAGCGTCACCGAGCTCTGCCCGTTGTCCCTGGAGATGGTGGCACGGCCCTTGAACGACGGTGCGTAGCCGGTGCCACTACCACTGCTGGTGATGTCAGCGACGAACTCCAGAGTCTGCCCGGGTCTCTGGCGCACCCAGTAAAACCCAAATTGTCCGAAACTGAACCCAGACCCTCGGCAGAGCAGAGTCAGGGACCCCCCGGGGGGCTGGAGGTCCCCCCCGGACTCCAGCAGGGTCACGGCCGCCCGGAGCCCTGCGGGAAAAAGGGGAGATGGGGATGGGAGAAGCTCAAAAACCCCTGAGCCCAAAACCCTGAGGGCTGGGCACAGATCAAACCCTGGGAGTTAAAAATTAAGATGAAAATGAATAATTAATTAGCTAATTACTATAATAATATATTTTTAAATTTTCAAATTTTAGTAATTCAGTTAAAAATGAAAACCCGGGCGGCCGTGACCCTGCTGGAGTCCGGGGGGGACCTCCAGCCCCCCGGGGGGTCCCTGACTCTGCTCTGCCGAGGGTCCGGGTTCAGTTTCGGGGCAGTGAACATGAACTGGATACGACAGAGATCGGGGAAGGGGCTGGAGTTCGTGGCAGAGATCAGTTACGACGGCACCAAAACGTACTACGAACCATCGCTGCAGAGCCGGGTCAGGATCTCCAGGGACAACGGGCAGAGCTCGGTGACGCTGACCATGAACAACCTCAGGGACGAGGATTCCGGTGCCTATTTCTGTGCCAGATGTGCCGGTGGTTTTGCTGACTGGGCTGGTGGTTATGCTGGTTATGGTGACCATGGCGGTTTGGGCCCAGCCCCCCCTCTCGGTCCCCAAGTGTCCCCAAGTGTCCCCAGGTGTCCCCAGCTCCAAATCTGACCCCCTGGCCCCGGTGCTGACCCCTGGCCCCGTGCCCCTGGCCCAACGCTGACCTTTGGGGCAGAGCTTTACGGTCGCTGCCGTCAATTCCTTGGTGAAGCTTTCGGCGCCGGGTTTGGCGCTGCTGCTCCTGCCCTGGGCGCTGCCCTTGGCCCCCCCGGGCCCGGCCCTGCCCGGTGCCCCCCTTGTCCCCAGCGCTCGGTGCCACCTGCAGCCCCTGCTGGGACACCTGGGGGGAGGGGCTGGGGGGAGGGGCTGGGGACAGCTGGGGACATCGACATGGGGGAGGGGCCAATACGATAAGCACCATCAGCCGCTCCATAAACATCTCTGGCACAGAAATAGGAACCGGAATCCTCGTCCCTGAGGTTGTTCATGGTCAGCGTCACCGAGCTCTGCCCGTTGTCCCTGGAGATGGTGGCACGGCCCTTGAAGGACGGCGCGTAGTAGCTGTAGCCACCATCGTTTCTGATCCCCGCGAGCCATTCCAGCGCCTGCCCGAGTCTCTGGCGGACCCAGAACATTCCATAGCTCCCGAAACTGAACCCGGAGCCTCGACAGAGCAGAGTCAGGGACCCCCCGGGGGGCTGGAGGTCCCCCCCGGACTCCAGCAGGGTCACGGCCGCCCGGAGCCCTGCGGGAAAAAGGGGAGATGGGGATGGGAGAAGCTCAAAAACCCCTGACCCCAAAACCCTGAGTGCTGGGCACAGATCAAACACTTGTAGTCAACAATTAAATTCAGAAACAATAATGATTTATTAGTTATTATAACAATACACCTCAAACCCGTCCCTTATTATTCATTCCATGAACAATTAACCCCATCCTCCTCCCAGCCCGCCCAGGTCAGTCCCGGCGCTCCCGCAGCGGGAGGGAGCTCCAGGCCGTGGCCGGGATGTGCCCAGGTCGGGTCTGAGGGGTTTCAGGGCTCGTTAACGAAACCGTTAATTGGGCAAGGAAGGCAGCAGGGTCAGGCAGAGTTGTGGGATTGATTAGCGAGGGGATCTGGGTTAATTCCAGGGTTTGAGATGTTCTGAGAGACCAGAAATAATTAATATTTAATTCATATTTTCCAACTGAACTTTTTACTCCTGGTTTCAATAAAAAGAGCCAGGATTTTGGGGTCAGGGGTTTTTGACCTTCTCTCATCCCCATCTCCCCTTTTTCCCGCAGGGCTCCAGGCGGCCGTGACCCTGCTGGAGTCCGGGGGGGACCTCCAGCCCCCCGGGGGGTCCCTGACTCTGCTCTGCCGCGCCTCGGGGTTCGATTTCGGACAATTTGGGCTGGGCTGGTACCGACAGAGACCCGGGCAGGGGCTGGAATGGGTGGCTTGGATCTACAGCAATTCTGACCACACCTACTACTCACCATCAGCCAAGGGCCGTGCCACCATCTCCAGGGACAACGGGCAGAGCTCGGTGACGCTGACCATGAACAACCTCAGGGACGAGGATTCCGGCGCCTATTTCTGTGCCAAAAGTGTCACCAGCTCTTGGGGTTACTCTGGGGCTGTTCCTGACGTTGCTGATGCCGGCGCTGGCCCCAAACCTCCCCTGCTGGATCCCCCCAATGTCCCAGGATCCCCAGCTCCTTCCCCCAAATCCCAGCCCTGGGCCCCAAATCAGGCCCATTCTCACGCTGAGCTCAACGTCCTCCCTCCCATCCCAACCATTTCCCCCCAGACTTGTCCATTTCTGCCCCAAATTTCTCCTCTCACAGGCAAATCACAGCCACGGACCCAAATCTGCTGTGTTGTTTTCACATCAGGAGTTTTGGCCGGAAATACGAGTTGGCTGAGCTTTGGGGACAGCTGAAGACACCGAGATGGGGTTGGGGCCAAAACCACCATGACCATCAGCGGCACCTGTACCAGAATCACCAGTTTTGGCACAGAAATAGGCACCGGAATCCTCGTCCCTGAGGTTGTTCATGGTCAGCGTCACCGAGCTCTGCCCGTTGTCCCTGGAGATGGTGGCACGGCCCTTGAACGAGGGTGGGAACGCGGTGCTGCCTCCTTTGGTGATCCCTGCAACGAACTCCAGCCCCTGCCCGGGTCTCTGTCGATACCAACTGTACCCAAATTGTCCAAAACTGAACCCCGAGGCGCGGCAGAGCAGAGTCAGGGACCCCCCGGGGGGCTGGAGGTCCCCCCCGGACTCCAGCAGGGTCACGGCCGCCCGGAGCCCTGCGGGAAAAAGGGGAGATGGGGATGGGAGAAGCTCAAAAACCCCTGAGCCCAAAACCCTGAGTGCCGGGCACAGATCAAACCCTGGGAGTTAAAATTTATTTGGAAAATAATAGGAATTTTTTAATTAATGTAATAACTTACGTTATCAATTGTTAATTTTTAGTAATTAGTTTGAAAATGACATTGCCTTTTTTTCCCGCAGGGCTCCGGGCGGCCGTGACCCTGCTGGAGTCCGGGGGGGACCTCCAGCCCCCCGGGGGGTCCCTGACTCTGCTCTGCCGCGCCTCGGGGTTCGATTTCGGGAAATTTGGGATTTACTGGATTCGCCAGAGACCCGGGCAGGGGCTGGAGTTCGTGGCGTGGATCAGCGGCATATTTGGCTACACCAAATACGCGCCGTCGGTGCAGGGCCGTGCCACCATCTCCAGGGACGACGGGCAGAGCTCGGTGACGCTGACCATGAACAACCTCAGGGACGAGGATTCCGGTGCCTATTTCTGTGCCAGGTGTGACGGCGATTGTTCTTACATTTCCATGTTTTACACTCCCACTATTGGCCGTGGCCCCACTCCCCACCGCCGGCTCCGGGAGTCAATCCCAATTCCCAAAATCTCTCCCCCAAACCCCAGCCCTGGGCCCCAAATCCCGGCCCATTTCTGCGGGAAATCTCACGACGGCAGCGGCCGCGCCGCCGCTGCTGCTGCTGCTGGTGGCCGTGGTGGGGTCGCCGGTTTTGGTTCTGGTGGCTCTGGCCCGGCCCCCATCCCGGTGTCCCCAGGTGTCCCCCAGGCGGGTTCCAGATCCCCTCTTTCCCGCCGTGATCCATTTATCATTCCTGGAGTTGCCTTTTGGCAAACACCGAGGCCAACGCGGCACACGGGATGTCCGAAGGCTGCGCCGCCGCCCTTTCCTTTTCATTCCTGGGATTTACAAACCCCCCGGAGGGGCCTTTTCTAACGGTGGCACAGCTGTCAAAACAACAGCCTGAGGGGGTTTTGTTATTTTATTTCCTTTGTAACATCTGAATGGGCCGGGCCAGGGCTCCGGGCGGCCGTGACCCTGCTGGAGTCCGGGGGGGACCTCCAGCCCCCCGGGGGGTCCCTGACTCTGCTCTGCCGCGCCTCGGGGTTCGGTTTTGGACAATTTGGGATGCACTGGGTGCGCCAGAGGCCCGGGCAGGGGCTGGAATGGCTCGCGGGGATCGAAAATGATGGTGGCAGTGTGCACTACCCACCCTCGCTCCAGGGCCGTGCCACCATCTCCAGGGACAACGGGCAGAGCTCGGTGACGCTGACCATGAACAACCTCAGGGTCGAGGATTCCGGTTCCTATTTCTGTGCCAAATCTCCTGGTGCTTGGAGTGGTGCTGCTGGTCATTGTTTTGTCCCCATCCCCATCCCGTGTCCCCAGCTGTCCCCAGCCCCTCCCCCCAGACCCCAGCCCCTGCCCCCGTTCCTGTCCCCGTGTCCCACCCTGGAACTGCCCCAGCCCCAAACGCTGCTGCTGCTGCTGCTGCTGCTGCTGCTGGTTCTGGTGGCTCTGGCCCAGCCAACATCCTGGTGTCCCCAAGGCCAGGGACACAGGGTCAGGGGTCAGCACCGGGGCCAGGGGGTCAGATTTGGGGCAGGGGCTGGGATTTGGGGACAGCTGGGGACTCAGCCATGGGGCTGGGGCTGCCAAGGAAATCGTCACCCAAAGCAGCAGCAGCAGCTCCGGTATCAACGGATTTCCCACAGAAATAGGAACCGGAATCCTCAACTCTGAGGTTGTTCATGGTCAGCGTCACCGAGCTCTGCCCGTTGTCCCTGGAGATCCTGACCCGACTGCACAGCGATGGCGCCGAGCTGCTCCAGCCTCCATTGTAGGTGATACCGGCGATGAATTCCAGCCCCTGCCTGGGCCGCTGGCGCACCCAGTACATCCCAAATTTCCAGAAATCGAACCCCGAGGCGCGGCAGAGCAGAGTCAGGGACCCCCCGGGGGGCTGGAGGTCCCCCCCGGACTCCAGCAGGGTCACGGCCGCCCGGAGCCCTGCGGGAAAAAGGGGAGATGGGGATGGGAGAAGCTCAAAAACCCCTGAACCCCAAAACCCTGAGTGCTGGGCACAGAGCAAACACTGGGAGTTAAAAATTAATGTGAAAAACAATAGGAATTTATTAATTAATGTAATAACTTATTTTATAATTACTTAATTTTTAGTAATTAGGTTGAAAATGAACTCCCCTTTTTCCCGCAGGGCTCCGGGCGGCCGTGACCCTGCTGGAGTCCGGGGGGGACCTCCAGCCCCCCGGGGGGTCCCTGACTCTGCTCTGCCGCGCCTCGGGGTTCGATTTCGGGAGCTACGGAATGTTCTGGATCCGCCAGAGACCCGGACAGGCGCTGGAATACGTCGCCAGTATCACCGGCGGTGGTGGCAGCACCAACTACGCGCCGTCACTGAAGGGCCGGGTGACGATCTCCAGGGACAACGGGCAGAGCTCGGTGACGCTGACCATGAACAACCTCAGGGACGAGGATTCCGGTGCCTATTTCTGTGCCAAACGTTTCGGTAGTGGTTATGGTGCTGCTGCTGCTTTTGGTGACAAACCCGGCACAGCCCCCACCCCTCATTCTGGAACCCCCAATGTCCCAGGATCCCCAGCTCCTTCCCCCAAATCCCAGCCCTGGGCCCCAAATCTCGGCCCTTTTCCCCCAAACTCCGCCACCGCCGCCCCAACTCTCCCCTTTCCCCCCCAGATTTCCCCGTTGGCCCCAAACCCCCCCAGGCTCCCCCGGCCCCAGGCCTGGTGCCGGGAGCACCGGGAGCAGCGGTTCGGTGCCGGCTCCGGGCCGGGCTCGCAGCCTGGGCCCAAACCCCGGAGTTTTCCGCGGTTCTGCCGGCGGGTTCCCGCGGGTTCCTGAGGGGAAATCTCCGGTTGGGATTTCTCCGGGGGCCGGGGCAGAGCAAAGGAGCCTCAGCTGAGCCCCGGGATTGCAGCGGCGGGGCCGGGCACGGGGCCGGGGTTTGGGGCAGGAACGGCGCCTTGGGAGAGAAAGGGCAGCGCTGGGGGCCGCGGGGGGAGGCTCAGGGGCTGGGGTTGGGGTTTGGGGGAAGGGTCTGGGGCAGCGGGACAGACGGGGACACGGCCCTGGGGGCAGGGCCAGAACCACCGGGACCATCAGCAGCAGCCCAACCAGCACCAGCAGTTTTGGCACAGAAATAGGCACCGGAATCCTCATCCCTGAGGTTGTTCATGGTCAGCGTCACCGAGCTCTGCCCGTTGTCCCTGGAGATGGTGGCACGGCCCTGGAGCGAGGGCGCGTAGTGGGTGTAGCCACCATCGTTTCTGATCCAGGCCACGAACTCCAGCGCCTGTCCCGGCCTCTGTCGGATCCACTGCATCGCGGAGCTCCCGAAACTGAACCCAGACCCTCGGCAGAGCAGAGTCAGGGACCCCCCGGGGGGCTGGAGGTCCCCCCCGGACTCCAGCAGGGTCACGGCCGCCCGGAGCCCTGCGGGAAAAAGGGGAGTTCATTTTCAACATAATTACTAAAAATTAACTGTTCATAAAATAAGTTATTACATTAATTAATAAATTCTTATTACTTTTCAAATAATTGTTAATTGCCAGTGTTCAATCTGTGCCCAGCACTCAGGGGTTTGGGGTCAGGGGTTTTTGAGCTTCTCCCATCCCCATCTCCCCTTTTTCCCGCAGGGCTCCGGGCGGCCGTGACCCTGCTGGAGTCCGGGGGGGACCTCCAGCCCCCCGGGGGGTCCCTGACTCTGCTCTGCCGCGCCTCGGGGTTCGATTTTGGACAATTTGGGATGGGCTGGTACCGACAGAGACCCGGGCAGACCCTGGAATACGTCGCCAGCATCACCAGCGGTGGCAGCGCGCACTACGCGCCGTCGCTCCAGGGCCGTGCCACCATCTCCAGGGACAATGGGCAGAGCTCGGTGACGCTGACCATGAACAACCTCAGGGACGAGGATTCCGGTGCCTATTTCTGTGCCAAACGTGACAATGGTTATGCTGATGGTGCTGCTGCTGTTCCCGCCCCCCACCCCAAATGTCCCAGAACCCCCAGCCCCTTCCCCCAGTCCCAGCCCCTGCCCCAGCCCTTGGCCATTTCTCCAAAGCTCTGACGCCTTCGGCCCCAAATCCCTTCTGGGAGCTCTGCCCCAAAGGTCAGCGTTGGGCCAGGGACACGGGGTCAGGGGTCAGCACCGGGGGCAGGGGCTGGGGACACCTGGGGACACTTGGGGACACCTGGGGACAGCGGGATGTTGGCTGGGCCAGAGCCACCAGCAGCAGCAGCAGCGTTTGGGGCTGGGGCAGTTCCAGGGTGGGACACGGGGACAGGAACGGGGGCAGGGCTGGGGTCTGGGGGGAGGGGCTGGGGACAGCGGGGACACGGGGATGGGGGCGGGGCTGCCAAGGCCATCGTCACCAAATGCAGCATCGGCAGCTCCGGTACCAGAGGATTTCACACAGAAATAGGCACCGGAATCCTCGTCCCCGAGGTTGTTCATGGTCAGCGTCACCGAGCTCTGCCCGTTGTCGTTGGCCATCGTGAACCGGCCCCGCACCGACGGCGCGTAGAAGGCGCTGCCACTCCTGCGGCTGATCCCTGACACCCATTCCAGCCCCTGCCCGGGCCTCTGGCGCATCCAGCCCAGCCCAAATTTCCCAAAACCGAACCCAGACCCTCGGCAGAGCAGAGTCAGGGACCCCCCGGGGGGCTGCAGGTCCACCCCGGACTCCAGCAGGGTCACGGTCGCTTCTCATGTTTGCCCCAAATTCCCCCGGTTTGGCACCAAATCTCCACCCGGGGTTTCCAGTGTCTCAAAAGGTCTCAGTCCCTGCAATTAACTCTGATTCAATCATTAATGAATTGCACGACTCTACCAGTTGCTGCTGCCTTCATTGTCCAATTAACGGTTTCGTTAACGAGCCCTGAAACCCCCCCGGGACCCGACCTGGGCACATCCCGGCCACGGCCTGGAGCTCCCTCCGGCTGCGGGAGCGCCGGGACTGACCTGGGAGGGCTGGGAGGAGGATGGGGTTAATTGTTCATGGAATGAATAATAAGGGACGGGTTTGAGGTGTATTGTTATAGTAACTAATAAATAATTATTGTTTCTGAATTTAATTGTTGACTACAAGTGTTTGATCTGTGCCCAGCCCTCAGGGTGTTTGGGCTCAGGGGTTTTTGAGCTTCTCCCATCCCCATCTCCCCTTTTTCCCGCAGGGCTCCGGGCGGCCGTGACCCTGCTGGAGTCCGGGGGGGACCTCCAGCCCCCCGGGGGGTCCCTGACTCTGCTCTGCCGAGGGTCTGGGTTCAGTTTTGGGAATTATCAAATGGAGTGGGTTCGACAGAGACCCGGCCAGGGGCTGGAATTCGTTGCCAGCATCAGCAACACTGGTGGCAACATCAACTACGCGCCATCACTCAAGGGCCGGGTGACGATCTCCAGGGACAACGGGCAGAGCTCGGTGACGCTGACCATGAACAACCTCAGGGACGAGGATTCCGGCGCCCATTTCTGTGCCAAAAGGTTTGACAGTTGTTGTGCTGCTACTGCTGCGTTTGGTGACACTGATGGTCAGAGTGGTTTTGGCCCCGCCCCCAGGGCCGTGTCCCCGGCTGTCCCCAAAGCCCCTCCCCTTCCCCCAAAGCCCCGCCCCTTCCCCAAACCCCGCCCCTTCCCCAAAGCCCTGCCCCCGGCCCAGCCCTTGACCCTTTCTCCCGGCCCTGCCCTGGCTCAGCCCCAAATCTCAGCTCTGGGCCTCCCTTGGGGCCCCCGTTCCTGAAAGATTCCCTGGGAGGGGGAAGGGTTTGGGCCCAGGGGGAGGGGAGGGGTCAGGAACTGAAATTTGGGGCCAAAACTGCCAATGTGGGACCAACGGGGCCCATTTGGGGCCGAGGCCGTGACTCGGTGCTGAGAGGGGAAATTTGGGGCAGAACTGGAGAAGTCTGGGGGGAAATGGTTGGGATGGGAGCGACCAGGGTGGGCTCAGGGTGGGAACGGTCCTGAGCTGGGGCTGGGGGTTGGGAATTTGGGGGGAAACGGCCGAGATTTGGGGCCCAGGGCTGGGATTTGGGGGAAGGAGCTGGGGACCCTGGGACATTGGGGGGGACCCAGTGACGGCGCCTTGGGGACACCACCGGCATCGTCACCGTGACCAAGAACAGCCCCACATCAACCCCCAGCCCCGCCCAGGGTGGGGACAGCGGGGCCACGGCTGGGCTGGGGGAGGGGTCTGGGGACAGCTGGGGACACGGGGATGGGGGCGGGGCCACAGCGATGGACAGCACCAGCGCCATTGGCACCATCCAAAGCGTCCTTGGCACAGAAATGGGAACCGGAATCCTCGTCCCTGAGGTTGTTCATGGTCAGCGTCACCGAGCTCTGCCCGTTGTCCCTGGAGATCCTGACCCGGCCCTGCACCGACGGCGCGTACACGGTGTAGCCGCGTTTGTTGATCCCCGCGAGCCATTCCAGCCCCTGCCCGGGCCTCTGGCGGAACCAGTGCAGCCCAAACTGTCCGAAATCGAACCCCGAGGGGCGGCAGAGCAGAGTCAGGGACCCCCCGGGGGGCTGGAGGTCCCCCCCGGACTCCAGCAGGGTCACGGCCGCCCGGAGCCCTGCGGGAAAAAGGGGAGTTCATTTTCAACCTAATTACTAAAAATTAATGGTTTATAAAATAACTTATTACATTAATAAATAAATTCTTATCATTTTTCAAATAATCTTTAACTCCCAGTGTTTGATCTGTGCCCAGCACTCAGGGTGTTTGGGGTCAGGGGTTTTTGAGCTTCTCCCATCCCCATCTCCCCTTTTTCCCGCAGGGCTCCGGGCGGCCGTGACCCTGCTGGAGTCCGGGGGGGACCTCCAGCCCCCCGGGGGGTCCCTGACTCTGCTCTGCCGCGCCTCGGGGTTCGATTTCGGGAGCTATGACATGTTCTGGGTCCGACAGAGACCCGGACAGGCTCTGGAATGGATCGCAGGGATCTACAGCAGTGGTGGCAGCACCAGATACGCGCCGACCTTCAAGGGCCGTGCCACCATCTCCAGGGACAACAGGCAGAGCTCGGTGACGCTGACCATGAACAACCTCAGGGACGAGGATTCCGGTGCCTATTTCTGTGCCAAATCCTTTGGTGCTGCTGCTTATTATGCTGATGCTTACAGTATTGGCCCCACCCCCAGGGCGTGTCCCCAGCCCCTCCCCCCAGCCCCTCCCCCCAGGTGTCCCAGCAGGGGCTGCAGGTGGCACCGAGCGCTGGGGACAAGGGGGGCACCGGGCAGGGCCGGGGCCGGGGGGGCCAAGGGCAGCGCCCAGGGCAGGAGCAGCAGCGCCAAACCCGGCGCCGAAAGCTTCACCAAGGAATTGACGGCAGCGACCGTAAAGCTCTGCCCCAAAGGTCAGCGTTGGGACTGGACACGGGGTCAGGGGTCAGCACCGGGGCCAGGGGTCAGATTTGGGGCTGGGGACACCTGGGGACACATGGGGACACTTGGGGACACTGGGATGTTGGCTGGGCCAGAGCCACCAGCACCACCAGCAGCAGCAGCAGCGTTGGGGGCTGGGGCAGTTCCAGGGTGGGACACGGGGACAAGAACGGGGGCAGGGCCTGCGATTTGGGGGGAGGGGCTGGGGACAGCAGGGACAGGGGATCGGGATGGGGACAACACAATGACCAGCAGCACCACTCCAAGCACCAGGAGATTTGGCACAGAAATAGGCACCGGAATCCTCGTCCCTGAGGTTGTTCATGGTCAGCGTCACCGAGCTCTGCCCGTTGTCCCTGGAGATCCTGACCCGGCCCTGCAGCGATGGTTCGTAGTACGTTTTGGTCCCATCGTAACTGATCTCTGCCACGAACTCCAGCCCCTGCCCGGGGCTCTGTCGGATCCAGTACAGGTTCACTGCCCCGAAACTGAACCCAGACCCTCGGCAGAGCAGAGTCAGGGACCCCCCGGGGGGCTGGAGGTCCCCCCCGGACTCCAGCAGGGTCACGGCCGCCCGGGGTCAGTTTTTAACTGAATTACTAAAATTTGAAAATTCAAAAATATATTATTATAGTAATTAGGTAATTAATTATTCATTTTCATCTTAATTTTTGCCTCCCAGTGTTTGATCTGTGCCCAGCACTCAGGGTTTGGGGTTCAGGGGTTTTTGAGCTTCTCCCATCCCCATCTCCCCTTTTTCCCGCAGGGCTCCGGGCGGCCGTGACCCTGCTGGAGTCCGGGGGGGACCTCCAGCCCCCCGGGGGGTCCCTGACTCTGCTCTGCCGAGGGTCTGGGTTCGATTTCTGGAAATTTGGGATGTACTGGGTGCGCCAGCGGCCCAGGCAGGGGCTGGAATTCATCGCCGGTATCACCTACAATGGAGGCTGGAGCAGCTCGGCGCCATCGCTGCGCAGTCGGGTCAGGATCTCCAGGGACGACGGGCAGAGCTCGGTGACGCTGACCATGAACAACCTCAGAGTTGAGGATTCCGGTTCCTATTTCTGTGGGAAATCCGTTGATACCGGAGCTGCTGCTGCTGCTTTGGGTGACGATTTCCTTGGCAGCCCCAGCCCCATGGCTGAGTCCCCAGCTGTCCCCAAATCCCAGCCCCTGCCCCAAATCTGACCCCCTGGCCCCGGTGCTGACCCCTGACCCTGTGTCCCTGGCCTTGGGGACAGCGGGATGGCGGCTGGGCCAGAGCCACCAGCACCAGCAGCAGCAGCAGCAGCGTTTGGGGCTGGGGCAGTTCCAGGGTGGGACACGGGGACAGGAACGGGGGCAGGGGCTGGGCTGTGGGACACGGGGCTGGGGACAGGGCCACAGGGGTCAGGAGGAGCAGCAACATCCAAACCACCATTACCATAATCAGATTTGGCACAGAAATAGGCGCCGGAATCCTCGTCCCTGAGGTTGTTCATGGTCAGCGTCACCGAGCTCTGCCCCTTGTCCTCGGCCATCGTGAACCGGCCCTCGACTGACGGCGCGTAGAAGGTGTTGCCACTGCTGCGGCTGATCCCTGACACCCATTCCAGCCCCTGCCCGGGCCTCTGGCGCATCCAGTACATCGCAGAACTCCCGAAACTGAACCCAGACCCTCGGCAGAGCAGAGTCAGGGACCCCCCGGGGGGCTGGAGGTCCCCCCCGGACTCCAGCAGGGTCACGGCCGCCCGGAGCCCTGCGGGAAAAAGGGGAGATGGGGATGGGAGAAGCTCAAAAACCCCTGACCCCAAACACCCTGAGTGCTGGGCACAGATCAAACCCTGGGAGTTAAAAATTAATTTGAATAATAATAAGGATTTATTAATAATGTAATAACTCATTTTATAAACAGTTAATTTTTATTAATTAGGTTGAAAATGAAATCCCCTTTTTCCCGCAGGGCTCCGGGCGGCCGTGACCCTGCTGGAGTCCGGGGGGGACCTCCAGCCCCCCGGGGGGTCCCTGACTCTGCTCTGCCGCGCCTCGGGGTTCAGTTTTGGACAATTTGGGTACAGTTGGTATCGACAGAGACCCGGGCAGGGGCTGGAGTTCGTTGCAGGGATCAGCAAAGGAGGCAGCACCGCGTTCCCACCCTCGCTCCAGGGCCGTGCCACCATCTCCAGGGACAACGGGCAGAGCTCGGTGACGCTGACCATGAACAACCTCAGGGACGAGGATTCCGGTGCCTATTTCGGTGCCAAATCTTGTGATTCTGGTACAGGTGCCGCTGATGGTCAGGGTGGTTTTGGCCCCAACCCCATCTCGGTGTCTTCAGCTGTCCCCAAAGCTCAGCCAACTCGTATTTCCGGCCAAAACTCCTGATGTGAAAACAACACAGCAGCTTTGGGTCCGTGGCTGTGATTTGCCTGTGAGAGGAGAAATTTGGGGCAAAACTGGACAAGTCTGGGGGGAAATGGTTGGGATGGGAGGGAGGACGTTGAGCTCAGCGTGAGAATGGGCCTGATTTGGGGCCCAGGGCTGGGATTTGGGGGAAGGAGCTGGGGGATCCTGGGACATTGGGGGGATCCAGCAGGGGAGGTTTGGGGCCAGCGCCGGCATCAGCAACGTCAGGAACAGCCCCAGAGTAACCCCAAGAGCTGGTGACACTTTTGGCACAGAAATAGGCACCGGAATCCTCGTTCCTGAGGTTGTTCATGGTCAGCGTCACCGAGCTCTGCCCGTTGTCCCTGGAGATGGTGGCACGGCCCTTGGCTGATGGTGAGGAGTAGGTGTGGTCAGAATTGCTGTAGATCCAAGCCACCCATTCCAGCCCCTGCCCGGGTCTCTGGCGGTACCAGCCCATCCCAAATTGTCCGAAATCGAACCCCGAGGCGCGGCAGAGCAGAGTCAGGGACCCCCCGGGGGGCTGGAGGTCCCCCCCGGACTCCAGCAGGGTCACGGCCGCCCGGAGCCCTGCGGGAAAAAGGGGAGATGGGGATGGGAGAAGCTCAAAAACCCCTGACCCCAAAACCCTGAGTGCTGGGCACTGATCATAACCTTGGAGTTAGAAATTATTTGAAAAATAATAAGAAATTATTAATTAATATAATAACTTATTTTATAAATTGGTAATATTTAGTACTTAGGTTAAAAATGAACTCCCCTTTTTCCCGCAGGGCTCCGGGCGGCCGTGACCCTGCTGGAGTCCGGGGGGGACCTCCAGCCCCCCGGGGGGTCCCTGACTCTGCTCTGCCGAGGGTCTGGGTTCGATTTCGGACAATTTGCGCTGTCCTGGATGCGCCAGAGACCCGGGCAGGGGCTGGAATACGTCGCAGGGATCAACAGGGATGGCACCACCTACTATGCGCCCTCCTTCAAGGGCCGTGCCACCATCTCCAGGGACAACGGGCAGAGCTCGGTGACGCTGACCATGAACAACCTCAGGGACGCGGATTCCGGCGCCCATTTCTGTGCCAAAGCTGCTGTTCCTGGTTGGGGTGCTGATGGTGCTCATTTTGGCCTCGGTGCTGGTGTTGGCCCCGCCCCCATCCCGGTGTCCCCAGCTGTCCCCAAAGCCCAGGCCCCAAAGCCCCCAAACCTCAGCCCCTGGCCCAGCCCTCGCCCCTTTGCCCCGGATCGGCCCCGGCTGCACCAAGGCCCAGCGCTGACCCAAACCCTCCCCTGGTTCTGCCCCCAAACCCAACTGCTGCCAGCCCAGAACTCGGCCTTTTGGCCCCAAATCTGCACTCGGGGCTCCCGGCCAGGCTGAGCCCAAACCTCGCCCGCTGACAAAATCTGGGTGGGAAATGTTGGAGATTTGGGGCCAAAAGGGGGAAATCTGGGGGTGGAGCAGCCAAGATTTGGGGCAAAAGCGCCAAATTTGAAAAACGTTTAAAATTTGCAGAGAAGGCTGAGATTTGAGGGATGAACCTTTGAGATTTGGGTCCAAGGCTGGGAGCTGCAGGGAAATTTGGGAGTTGGGGCGGCGAGGGCGGAGTTTGGGGGAAAAGGGCCGAGATTTGGGGCCCAGGGCTGGGACTGGGGGAAGGAACTGGAGATTTTTGGACAGCTGGAGACTCAGCCATGGAGACTTGAGGCCACCCCCAGCATCAGCAAAAGCACCCCACTGATCATATTTTCTGGCACAGAAATAGGCACCGGAATCCTCGTCCCTGAGGTTGTTCATGGTCAGCGTCACCGAGCTCTGCCCGTTGTCCCTGGAGATGGTGGCACGGCCCTTGACTGACGGGGCGTAGTAGGTGTTTCCATCCTTCTGGATACTTGCAACAAATTCCAGCCCCTGCCCGGGTCTCTGTCGGTACCAGCCAAACCCAAATTGTCCGAAACTGAACCCAGACCCTCGGCAGAGCAGAGTCAGGGACCCCCGGGGGGCTGGAGGTCCCCCCCGGACTCCAGCAGGGTCACGGCCGCCCGGAGCCCTGCGGGAAAAAAAGGCAATTTCATTTTCAAACTAATTACTAAAAATTAACAATTGATAACGTAAGTTATTACATTAATTAAAAAATTCTCATTATTTTCCAAATAAATTTTAACTCCCAGTGTTTGATCTGTGCCCAGCACTCAGGGTTTTGGGGTCAGGGGTTTTTGAGCTTCTCCCATCCCCATCTCCCCTTTTTCCCGCAGGGCTCCGGGCGGCCGTGACCCTGCTGGAGTCCGGGGGGGACCTCCAGCCCCCCGGGGGGTCCCTGACTCTGCTCTGCCGAGGGTCTGGGTTCGAGTTTGGGAAATTTGGGATGGGCTGGTTCCGACAGAGACCCGGGCAGAGGCTGGAGTTCATCGCCAGGATCCACAGCAACGGTGGCAGTACCGGGTACGCGCCGTCACTGAAGGGCCGTGCCACCATCTCCAGGGACAACGGGCAGAGCTCGGTGACGCTGACCATGAACAACCTCAGGGACGAGGATTCCGGTGCCCATTTCTGTGCCAAAGCTGCTGGTGGTTATGGTGCTTCTCCTGCTGCTGCTGCTGCTGGGAGGCCCCGCAGCTCCAGCCGGGCCCTGCGGCTCCCCGGGCTGTGCCCGCGGCTCCTCAGCGCCAGGGCCGGCCGGGGCAAGGGGGGAGAGGAGCCCCGAGCGCAGGGGCGGCCACACCTGCCCGGTGCCCACCTTGTCCCCAGCGCTCGGTGCCACCTGCAGCCCCTGCTGGGAGGGGAGGGGGGCAGGGGACAGCTGGGGACACACCCGGGGGGCGTGGCCAATACGATCAGGATTATCGTCATTGCCAGAAGAACTTTTGGCACAGAAATAGGAACCGGAATCCTCGTCCCTGAGGTTGTTCATGGTCAGCGTCACCGAGCTCCGCCCGTTGTCCCTGGAGATCCTGAACCGGCCCTTGAACGAGGGCGCGAAGTTGGTGCAGCGCCCGCTCCTGCTGATCCCTGAGACCCATTGCAGCCCCTGCCCGGGCCTCTGGCGGATCCAGAACATTCCATAGCTCCCGAAATCGAACCCCGAGGGGCGGCAGAGCAGAGTCAGGGACCCCCCGGGGGGCTGGAGGTCCCCCCCGGACTCCAGCAGGGTCACGGCCGCCCGGAGCCCTGCGGGACAAAGGGGAGTTCATTTTCAACCTAATTAATAAAAATTAACAATTTATAAAATAAATTCTTACATTAATTAATAAATTCTTATTATTATTCAAAATAATTTTTAACTCCCAGGGTTTGATCTGTGCCCAGCACTCAGGGTGTTTGGGCTCAGGGGTTTTTGAGCTTCTCCCATCCCCATCTCCCCTTTTTCCCGCAGGGCTCCGGGCGGCCGTGACCCTGCTGGAGTCCAGGGGGGACCTCCAGCCCCCCGGGGGGTCCCTGACTCTGCTCTGCCGAGGGTCTGGGTTCGATTTCGGACAATTTGGGATGGGCTGGATCCGCCAGAGGCCCGGGCAGGGGCTGGAGTTCGTTGCAGGGATCACCAGCGGTGGCAGCACCGTGTACCCACCCTCGCTGAAGGGCCGGGTGACGATCTCGAGGGACAACGGGCAGAGCTCGGTGACGCTGACCATGAACAACCTCAGGGACGAGGATTCCGGTTCCTATTTCTGCACCAAACGTGACACGGGTGGTTGGAGTGCTGCTGCTCCTGATGATTTTGGCGACAAACCCAGCACAGCCCCCACCCCTCATTCTGGGTCCCCCAATGTCCCAGCATCCCCAGACCCTTCCCCCAAATCCCAGCCCTGGGCCCCAAATCTCAGTTTTTTTCCCCCCAAACTCGCCCCTCTGGCCCAGAACCACCCCCCAAACCTCGGCCTCTCCCCCCAGATTTCCGCTCCCTTGGGTTGTGACCCTGGGCCTGAACATCCCCCGGGGGCCGCCCCAAACCTCCCCCGGCGGCGCCGAACCTTCGCTGTGAGCACCAAACCCTGAGGCTTTGCCCCAAAAATCGGCCTCGGGGGCGGGGCCGTGGGGCCCAGATTGGGGTCAAAGGCTGGGAGCTGCAGAGGAATTTGGGAGTTGGGGCGGCGAGGGCGGAGTTTGGGGGAAAACGGCCGAGATTTGGGGCCCAGGGCTGGGATTTGGAGGAGATTTGGGAACTGGGATTGACTCCAGGAGCCGGCGCTGGGGAGTGGGGCCATGGTCAATAGTGGGAGAAAAAAACGTGGAAATGTAAGAACCATCTCTGTCATATCTGGCACAGAAATAGGCACCGGAATCCTCGTCCCTGAGGTTGTTCATGGTCAGCGTCACCGAGCTCTGCCCGTTCTCCCTGGAGATGGTGGCACGGCCCTGGAGCGACGGCGCGTAGTTGGTGATGGCATGCATGCCGGTGATCCGTGCCACGAACTCCAGCCCCTGCCCGGGTCTCTGGCGGATCCACAACATCCCGTAACTCCCGATCTTGAACCCAGAGCCTCGGCAGAGCAGAGTCAGGGACCCCCCGGGGGGCTGGAGGTCCCCCCCGGACTCCAGCAGGGTCACGGTCCCTTCTCATGTTTGCCCCAAATTCCCCCGCTTTGGCATCAAATCTCCACCCGGGGTTTCCAGTGTCTCAAAAGGCCTCAGTCCCTGCAATTAACTCTGATTCAATCATTAATGAATTGCACCAGTCTACCAGTTGCTGCTGCCTTCATTGCCCAATTAACAGTTTCGTTAACGAGCCCTGAAACCCCCCCGGGACCCGACCTGGGCACATCCCGGCCACGGCCTGGAGCTCCCTCCGGCTGCGGGAGCGCCGGGACTGACCTGGGCGGGCTGGGAGGAGGATGGGGTTAATTGTTCATGGAATGAATAATAAGGGACGGGTTTGAGGTGTATTGTTATAATAACTAATAAATCATTATTGTTTTTCGATTTAATGGTTAACGACAAGTGTTCGATCTGTGCCCAGCGCTCAGGGTGTTTGGGGTCAGGGGTTTTTGAGCTTCTCCCATCCCCATCTCCCCTTTTTCCCTCAGGGCTCCGGGCGGCCGTGACCCTGCTGGAGTCCGGGGGGGACCTCCAGCCCCCCGGGGGGTCCCTGACTCTGCTCTGCCGCGCCTCGGGGTTCACTTTGGGAAGTCACGACATGCACTGGATTCACCAGAGGCCCGGGCAGGGGCTGGAATTCCTTGCCTGGATCACCAACGATGGAGGCAGCACCGGCTACGCACCCTCACTCCGGGGCCGTGCCACCATCTCCAGGGACAACGGGCAGAGCTCGGTGACGCTGACCATGAACAACCTCAGGGACGAGGATTCCGGCGCCTATTTCTGTGCCAGAGAAGCCGCCTCCAGCTCTGCTGATGGTGCTGATGGTGGTGACCTCGCCCCCACGGCCGTGTCCCCATCCCAGTGTCCCCAGCTGTCCCCAAAGCCCAGGCCCCAAAGCCCCCAAACCTCAGCCCCTGGCCCAGCCCTCGCCCCTTTGCCCCGGATCGGCCCCGGCTGCACCAAGGCCCAGCGCTGACCCAAACCCTCCCCTGGTTCTGCCCCCAAACCCAACTGCTGCCAGCCCAGAACTCGGCCTTTTGGCCCCAAATCTGCACTCGGGGCTCCCGGCCAGGCTGAGCCCAAACCTCGCCCGCTGACAAAATCTGGGTGGGAAATGTTGGAGATTTGGGGCCAAAAGGTGGAAATCTGGGGGTGGAGCAGCCAAGATTTGGGGCAAAAGGGCCAAATTTGAAAAACGTTTAAAGTTTGCAGAGAAGGCTGAGATTTGAGGGATGAACGTTTGGGATTTGGGTCAAAGGCTGGGAGCTGCAGAGGAATTTGGGAGTTGGGGCGGCGAGGGCGGAGTTTGGGGGAAAAGGGCCGAGATTTGGGGCCCAGGGCTGGGATTTGGGGGAAGGAGCTGGGGATCCTGGGACTTTGGGGGATCCAGAATGAGGGGTGGGGGCTGTGCCGGGTTTGTCACCAAAACCATCAGGAGCAGCAGCACCCCAACCAGCATTGTAACGTTTGGCACAGAAATAGGCACCGGAATCCTCGTCCCTGAGGTTGTTCATGGTCAGCGTCACCGAGCTCTGCCCGTTGTCCCTCGAGATCGTCACCCGGCCCTTCAGTGACGGCGCGTACGCGGTGCTGCCACTGCTGGTGATCCCTGCAATGAACTCCAGGGCCTGCCCGGGTCTCTGTCGGTACCAGCCCATCCCAAATTGTCCGAAATCGAACCCAGACCCTCGGCAGAGCAGAGTCAGGGACCCCCCGGGGGGCTGGAGGTCCCCCCCGGACTCCAGCAGGGTCACGGCCGCCCGGAGCCCTGCGGGACAAAAGGGGAGTTCATTTTCAACCTAATTAATAAAAATTAACAATTTATAAAAAAGTTATTATATTAATTAATAAATTCTTATCATTTTCCAAATAATTTTTAACTCCCAGGGTTTGATCTGTGCCCAGCACTCAGGGTTTTGGGCTCAGGGGTTTTTGAGCTTCTCCCATCCCCATCTCCCCTTTTTCCCGCAGGGCTCCGGGCGGCCGTGACCCTGCTGGAGTCCGGGGGGGACCTCCAGCCCCCCGGGGGGTCCCTGACTCTGCTCTGCCGAGGGTCTGGGTTCGATTTCGGGCAATTTGGGCTGGGCTGGTTCCGACAGAGGCCCGGGCAGGGGCTGGAATGGGTCGCTTGGATCTACAGCAATTCTGACCACACCTACTACTCACCATCAGCCAAGGGCCGTGCCACCATCTCCAGGGACAACGGGCAGAGCTCGGTGACGCTGACCATGAACAACCTCAGGGTCGAGGATTCCGGTGCCTATTTCTGTGCCAAAAGTGTCACCAGCTCTTGGGGTTACTCTGGGGCTGTTCCTGACGTTGCTGATGCCGGCGCTGGCCCCAAACCTCCCCTGCTGGATCCCCCCAATGTCCCAGGATCCCCAGCTCCTTCCCCCAAATCCCAGCCCTGGGCCCCAAATCTCGGCCCTTTTCCCCCAAACTCCGCCCTCGCCGCCCCAACTCCCAAATTCCTCTGCAGCTCCCAGCCTTGGACCCAAATCTGGGCCCCATGGCCCCGCCCCCGAGGCCGATTTTTGGGGCAAAGCCTCAGGGTTTGGTGCCCACAGCGAAGGTTCGGCGCCGCCGGGGGAGGTTTGGGGCGGCCCCCGGGGGATGTTCAGGCCCAGGGTCACAACCCAAGGGAGCGGAAATCTGGGGGGAGAGGCCGAGGTTTGGGGGATGGCTCTGGGCCAGAGGGGCGACTTTGGGGGGAAAAGGGCCGAGATTTGGGGCCCAGGGCTGGGATTTGGGGGAAGGAGCTGGGGATCCTGGGACATTGGGGGACCCAGAATGAGGGGTGGGGGCTGTGCCAGGTTTGTCGCCAAAACCATCAGGAACAGCAGCACTCCAACCACCAGTGTCACGTTTGGTGCAGAAATAGGAACCGGAATCCTCGTCCCTGAGGTTGTTCATGGTCAGCGTCACCGAGCTCTGCCCGTTGTCCCTGGAGATCGTCACCCGGCCCTTCAGTGACGGCGCGTAGTTGGTGCTGCCACCACCACTGGTGATACTGGCGACGAATTCCAGCCCCTGCCCGGGTCTCTGGCGGATCCAGAACATTCCGTAGCTCCCGAAATCGAACCCCGAGGCGCGGCAGAGCAGAGTCAGGGACCCCCCGGGGGGCTGGAGGTCCCCCCCGGACTCCAGCAGGGTCACGGCCGCCCGGAGCCCGGCGGGAAAAAGGGGAGATGGGGATGGGAGAAGCTCAAAAACCCCTGACCCCAAAACCCTGAGTGCTGGGCACAAATGGAACCCTGGGAGTTAAAAATTATTTGACAAATAATAAGAATTTATTAATAATGTAATAACTTATTTTATAAATTGTTAATTTTTAGTAATTGGGTTGAAAATGAACTCCCCTTTTTCCCGCAGGGCTCCGGGCGGCCGTGACCCTGCTGGAGTCCGGGGGGGACCTCCAGCCCCCCGGGGGGTCCCTGACTCTGCTCTGCCGAGGGTCTGGGTTCAGTTTCGGGAGTTTCGGGATGCAGTGGATCCGACAGAGACCCGGGCATGGACTGGAATGGGTCGCGGGGATCAGAAACAATGGTGGCTACACCAAATACGCACCCTCGCTCCAGGGCCGTGCCACCATCTCCAGGGACAACGGGCAGAGCTCGGTGACGCTGACCATGAACAACCTCAGGGACGAGGATTCCGGTGCCTATTTCTGTGCCAAAAGTTCTGATGCTTACGGTTATGATAACGCTTATCGTATTGGCCCCACCCCCAGGACATGTCCCCAGCTGTCCCCAGCCCCTCCCCCCAGGTGTCCCAGCAGGGGCTGCAGGTGGCACCGAGCGCTGGGGACAAGGGGGGCACCGGGCAGGGCCACGGCCGGGGGGGCCAAGGCCAGCGCCGAGTCCCAAAATCCCAACCCTGGGCCCCAAATCCCAACCCTGGGCCCCAAATCCCAACCCTGGGCCCCAAATCCCAACCCTGGGCCCCAAATCCCAACCCTGGGCCCCAAATCCCAACCCTGGGCCCCAAATCCCAACCCTGGGCCCCAAATCCCAACCCTGGGCCCCAAATCCCAACCCTGGGCCCCAAATCCCAG
The DNA here is from genome assembly GCA_027886175.1 of Phylloscopus collybita. NCBI lineage: Eukaryota > Metazoa > Chordata > Aves > Passeriformes > Phylloscopidae > Phylloscopus > Phylloscopus collybita. Next base: position 35,608 of record JAJNNQ010000310.1, read on the forward strand.
CCCTGGGCCCCAGCTCAGGACCGTTCCCACCCTGAGCTCAACCTCCTCCCTCCAATCCCGACCATTTCCCCCCCAGACTTCTCCACTTCTGCCCCAAATTTCCCCTCCTGGCCCCGAACCCAAATCTGCCCCAATCGGCCCCAAATTTCGGCCGTTGGCACAAAGTTTTGGGGAACTCGGGTGAGACCGGGGGCCTCCAGCTGGGGTTTGGCGCCAGCGGGGGAGATTTGGGGCTGAAGGGCCGAGTTTTGGGGCCAGAGGGCAGAGGTGCAGCCCGATGGGATCTGGGGCACAAAGGGCCGAGTTTTGGGGCTGAACCTCGGAGATTTGGGTCCAAGGCTGGGAGCTGCAGAGGAATTTGGGAGTTGGGGCGGCAAGGGCGGAGTTTGGGGGGGAAAACGGCCGAGATTTGGGGCCCAGGGCTGGGATTTGGGGGAGAGATTTGGGAATTGGGATTGACTCCAGGAGCCAGCGCTGGGGAGTGGGGCCACGGCCAATACCAGCAATGTATCGAACAGCAGAAAAACCACTCTGAGTATAACGGGTGTAACACCTGGCACAGAAATAGGCACCGGAATCCTCGTCCCTGAGGTTGTTCATGGTCAGCGTCACCGAGCTCTGCCCGTTGTCCCTGGAGATGGTGGCACGGCCCTTGGCTGACGGCGCGTAGTCGGTGCCACTACCACTGCTGGTGATGTAAGCGACGAACTCCAGACCCTGCCCGGGTCTCTGTCGGAACCAGCCCATCCCAAATTGTCCGAAACCAAACCCGGAGCCTCGGCAGAGCAGAGTCAGGGACCCCCCGGGGGGCTGGAGGTCCCCCCCAGACTCCAGCAGGGTCACGGCCGCCCGGAGCCCTGCGGGAAAAAGGGGAGATGGGGATGGGAGAAGCTCAAAAACCCCTGACCCCAAAACCCTGAGTGCTGGGCACAGATCAAACACTGGGAGTTAAAAATTTATTTGAAAATGAATAATTAATTATCTATTTACTATAATAATATATTTTTAAATTTTCAAATTTTAGTAATTCAGTTAAAAACTGACCCCGGGCGGCCGTGACCCTGCTGGAGTCCGGGGGGGACCTCCAGCCCCCCGGGGGGTCCCTGACTCTGCTCTGCCGAGGGTCTGGGTTCAATTTTAGGGCAGTGAACCTGTACTGGATCCGACAGAGCCCCGGGCAGGGGCTGGAGTTCGTGGCAGAGATCAGTTACGATGGGACCAAAACGTACTACGCACCATCGCTGCAGGGCCGGGTCAGGATCTCCAGGGACAACGGGCAGAGCTCGGTGACGCTGACCATGAACAACCTCAGGGACGAGGATTCCGGTGCCTATTTCTGTGCCAGATGTGCCGGTGGTTTTGCTGACTGGGCTGCTGGTTACGCTGGTTATGGTGACCATGGCAGTTTGGGCCCAGCCCCCCATCTCAGTCCCCAAGTGTCCCCAAGTGTCCCCAAGTGTCCCCAGGTGTCCCCAGGTGTCCCCAAGTGTCCCCAGCCCCAAATCTGACCCCCTGGCCCCAGTGCTGACCCCTGACCCCGTGTCCCTGGCCCAACGCTGACCTTTGGGGCAGAGCTTTACGGTCGCTGCCGTCAATTCCTTGGTGAAGCTTTCGGCGCCGGGTTTGGCGCTGCTGCTCCTGCCCTGGGCGCTGCCCTTGGCCCCCCCGGCCCCGGCCCTGCCCGGTGCCCCCCTTGTCCCCAGCGCTCGGTGCCACCTGCAGCCCCTGCTGGGACACCTGGGGGGAGGGGCTGGGGGGAGGGGCTGGGGACACCTGGGGACACGCCCTGGGGGTGGGGCCAATACGATGAGCGACAGCAGCCAATCCATAAACATCTCTGGCAAAGAAATAGACCCCGGAATCCTCGTCCCTGAGGTTGTTCATGGTCAGCGTCACCGAGCTCTGCCCGTTGTCCCTGGAGATGGTGGCACGGCCCTTGAAGGACGGCGCGTAGTAGCTGTAGCCACCATCGTTTCTGATCCCCGCGAGCCATTCCAGCGCCTGCCCGAGTCTCTGGCGGACCCAGAACATCCCGTAGCTCCCGAAATTGAACCCGGAGCCGCGGCAGAGCAGAGTCAGGGACCCCCCGGGGGGCTGGAGGTCCCCCCCGGACTCCAGCAGGGTCACGGCCGCCCGGAGCCCTGCGGGAAAAAGGGGAGATGGGGATGGGAGAAGCTCAAAAACCCCTGACCCCAAAACCCTGAGTGCTGGGCACCGATCAAACCCTGGGAGTTAAAAATTAAGATGAAAATGAATAACTAATTAACTAATTACTATAATAATATATTTTGAAATTTTCAAATATTATTAATTCAGTTAAAAACTGACCCCGGGCAGCCGTGACCCTGCTGGAGTCCGGGGGGGACCTCCAGCCCCCCGGGGGGTCCCTGACTCTGCTCTGCCGAGGGTCTGGGTTCAGTTTCGGGGATCACGGGATGCTGTGGGTCCGACACAGACCCGGGCAGGCGCTGGAATACATCGCCGGGATCAGCAGCCTTGGCTATGGTTACCACGCTCCGTCGTTCAAGGGCCGGTTCAGGATCTCCAGGGACAACGGGCAGAGCTCGGTGACGCTGACCATGAACAACCTCAGGGCCGAGGATTCCGGCGCCTATTTCTGTGCCAGAGATGCCGATAGGAACAGTTTGGTTTCCGGTGGCAATTCTGCCATTGATATTGGCCCCGCCCCCAGGGCCGTGTCCCCAGCTGTCCCCAAATCCCAGCCCCTTCCCCCAAATCCCAGCCCTCGGCCCGGTCCCTCACTCTTTATCCCGGCCCTGCACCGGTTCTGCCCCAAATCCCCAAATCTCCCCAAATCCCCAAATCCCCCCAAATCGTCACTGTCACCCGGAATTCCCGGCCTGGAGAGCGAAGCTGTGCCGGGCCCAGCGCAGATTTGGGGTCAGGAGCTGTGGTTTGGGGCCGGCGGGTGGGAACCGGGGCCGGCCCAGGGTAAGGTGGGGATGGAGGGACAAGGGTGGGGTCAGGGGAGGAGGGCTGGGGGAGGGGCTGGGCTGTGGGGACAGCGGGGGACAGGTGGGGACAGGTGGGGACAGGTGGGGACAGGTGGGGGCGGGGCCCAAACAGTGACCAGGAGAAGCACCAGGCCAAGCACCATCAGCATAAACATTGGCATCGACGGATTTGGCACAGAAATAGGCGCCGGAATCCTCGTCCCTGAGGTTGTTCATGGTCAGCGTCACCGAGCTCTGCCCGTTGTCCCTGGAGATGGTGGCACGGCCCTTGAACGACGGTGCGTAGCCGGTGCCACTACCACTGCTGGTGATGTCAGCGACGAACTCCAGAGTCTGCCCGGGTCTCTGGCGCACCCAGTAAAACCCAAATTGTCCGAAACTGAACCCAGACCCTCGGCAGAGCAGAGTCAGGGACCCCCCGGGGGGCTGGAGGTCCCCCCCGGACTCCAGCAGGGTCACGGCCGCCCGGAGCCCTGCGGGAAAAAGGGGAGATGGGGATGGGAGAAGCTCAAAAACCCCTGACCCCAAAACCCTGAGTGCTGGGCACAGATCAGACACTGGGAGTTAAAAATTAAGATGAAAATGAATAATTAATTAGCTAATTACTATAATAATATATTTTTAAATTTTCAAATTTTAGTAATTCAGTTAAAAATGAAAACCCGGGCGGCCGTGACCCTGCTGGAGTCCGGGGGGGACCTCCAGCCCCCCGGGGGGTCCCTGACTCTGCTCTGCCGCGCCTCGGGGTTCGATTTTGGACGATTTGGGATGGGCTGGTACCGACAGAGACCCGGGCAGGGGCTGGAGTTTGTCGCCAGCATCAACAAAGGAGGCAGCACCTGGTACGCGCCGTCACTCAAGGACCAGGTGATGATCTCCAGGGACAACGGGCAGAGCTCGGTGACGCTGACCATGAACAACCTCAGGGACGAGGATTCCGGGGTCTATTTCTGCGGGAAATTCTCTGGTTCTCGTGATGTTGCTGCTGCTTATGGTGACGATGCCGGGGGCTGGAGGTCCCCCCCGGACTCCAGCAGGGTCACGGCCGCCCGGAGCCCTGCGGGAAAAACCCCTGACCCAAAACCCTGACGATTGGCCCCAAACTGAGACGCTTGGAGTTAAAAACTGAACTGAAATATAATTCCAGCATCAGCAGGTGCGCCGCGAGCAGGGCCGAGTGCTCTGGTGCCTCAGAGCAAATGTCCCCTCAGGGAACGGGACAGGGCCGGCACAGGACTGACCAGTCCCAATCCAGCCCGGGAACCGGTCTGTGGTGACGCCCCCGTTGTCTGCACCGGGTTCCCGTGGAGATGCGATGGTGCAGGGGGTGTGCAGCTGCAGGCAGCAAACATCCACCCCAGCCAGGCCAGAACTCCTGCACTGGGGTCTTGGGTTGGAGTCCCAGCCCTTTTGGGGTCTCCAGTGCCCGGTCCTTGGCGATGGTGGTGAGGGGGATGAGGAACTTGGGGACCCTCACTGACAGCGCCTCGTCCCCATCTCCCCTTTTGTCCCGCAGGGCTCCGGGCGGCCGTGACCCTGCTGGAGTCCGGGGGGGACCTCCAGCCCCCCGGGGGGTCCCTGACTCTGCTCTGCCGCGCCTCGGGGTTCGATTTCGGACAATTTGCGATGTACTGGTTCCGACAGAGACCCGGGCAGGGGCTGGAATACGTCGCCAGCATCAACAGCGGTGGCAGCGCGCACTACGCCCCCTCATTCCAGGGCCGTGCCACCATCTCCAGGGACAACGGGCAGAGCTCGGTGACGCTGACCATGAACAACCTCAGGGACGAGGATTCCGGCGCCCATTTCTGTGCCAAAGCTGCTGATTCTGGTTGGGGTGGTGGTGCTGCTGCCTATGGTGAAGGTGCCAGTGATGTCCCTGCCCCCAGGGCCGTGTCCCCAGCTGTCCCAAAAGCCCCTTCCCTTCCCCAAAGCCCCGCCCCTTTCCCCAAAGTCCCGCCCCTTTCCCCAAAGCCCCGCCCCTTTCCCCAAAGTCCCGCCCCTTCCCCAAACCCCGCCCCTTCTCCCAAAGCCCCTCCCCCGGCCCAGCCCTTGACCCTTTCTCCCGGCCCTGCCCTGGCTCAGCCCCAAATCTCAGCTCTGGGCCCCCCTTGGGGCCCCCGTTCCTGAAAGATTCCCTGGGAGGGGGAAGGGTTTGGGCCCAGGGGGAGGGGAGGGGCCAGGAACTGAAATTTGGGGCCAAAACTCCCAATGTGGGACCAACGGGGCCCATTTGGGGCCGAGGCTGTGACTCGGTGCTGAGAGGGGAAATTTGGGGCAGAACTGGAGAAGTCTGGGGGGAAATGGTTGGGATGGGAGCGACCAGGGTGGGCTCAGGGTGGGAACGGTCCTGATTTGGGGCTGGGGGTTGGGAATTTGGGGGGAAACGGCCGAGATTTGGGGCCCAGGGCTGGGAATTGGGGGAAGGAGCTGGGGATCCTGGGACATTGGGGGGGACCCAGTGACGGAGCCTTGGGGACACCACCGGCATCGTCACCGTGACCAAGAACAGCCCCACATCAACCCCCAGCCCCGCCCAGGGTGGGGACAGCGGGGCCAGGGCTGGGCTTGGGGGGGGTCTGGGGACAGCTGGGGACACGGGGATGGGGGCGGGGCCACAGCGATGGACAGCACCAGCGCCATTGGCACCATCCAAAGCATCCTTGGCACAGAAATGGGCACCGGAATCCTCGTCCCTGAGGTTGTTCATGGTCAGCGTCACCGAGCTCTGCCCGTTGTCCCTGGAGATCCTGACCCGGCCCTGCACCGACGGCGCGTACACGGTGTAGCCGCGTTTGTTGATCCCCGCGAGCCATTCCAGCGCCTGCCCGGGCCTCTGGCGCACCCAGTAAAACCCAAATTGTCCAAAATCGAACCCCGAGGGGCGGCAGAGCAGAGTCAGGGACCCCCCGGGGGGCTGGAGGTCCCCCCCGGACTCCAGCAGGGTCACGGCCGCCCGGAGCCCTGCGGGAAAAAGGGGAGTTCATTTTCAACCTAATTACTAAAAATTAACGGTTTATAACATAAGTTATTACATTAATAATTAATTCTTATTATTTTCTGAATAGTTTTTAACTCCCAGGGTTTGATCTGTGCCCAGCACTCAGGGTTTTGGGGTCAGGGGTTTTTGAGCTTCTCCCATCCCCATCTCCCCTTTTTCCCGCAGGGCTCCGGGCGGCCGTGACCCTGCTGGAGTCTGGGGGGGACCTCCAGCCCCCCGGGGGGTCCCTGACTCTGCTCTGCCGCGCCTCGGGGTTCGATTTCGGACAATTTGGGTACAGTTGGTACCGCCAGAGACCCGGGCAGGGGCTGGAGTTCGTTGCAGGGATCAGCAGCGGTGGCAGCACCGTGTACGCGCCCTCTCTCCAGGGCCGTGCCACCATCTCCAGGGACAACGGGCAGAGCTCGGTGACGCTGACCATGAACAACCTCAGGGACGAGGATTCCGGTGCCCATTTCTGTGCCAAATCCGTCGATGCCAATGCTTATGCTGATGGTGCTTGGCCTGGTGCTGCTCCTGGTCACTGGTTGGGGCCTCACCCCCACCTGTCCCCACCTGTCCCCACCTGTCCCCACCTGTCCCCACAGCCCAGCCCCTCCCCCAGCCCTCCTCCCCTGACCCCACCCTTGTCCCTCCATCCCCACCTTGCCCTGGGCCGGCCCCGGTTCCCACCCGCCGGCCCCAAACCACAGCTCCTGACCCCAAATCTGCGCTGGGCCCGGCACAGCTTCGCTCTCCAGGCCGGGATTTCGGGGGTGACGGTGACGATTTGGGGGGATTTGGGGATTTGGGGCAGGAGCTGGGATTTGGGGCAGAACCGGTGCAGGGCCGGGATAAAGAGTGAGGGACCGGGCCGAGGGCTGGGATTTGGGGGGAGGGGCTGGGATTTGGGGACAGCTGGGGACACGGCCCTGGGGGCGGGGCCAAAACCATCAGCGTAACAACAACTGCTGGCATCTTTGGCACAGAAATAGGAACCGGAATCCTCGTCCCTGAGGTTGTTCATGGTCAGCGTCACCGAGCTCTGCCCGTTGTCCCTCGAGATTGTCACCTGGCCCTTCAGTGATGGCGCGTAGTTGATGTTGCCACCAGTGTTGCCAATGCTGGCGACCCATTCCAGCCCCTGCCCGGGTCTCTGGCGCACCCAGTGCATCCCAAATTGTCCAAAATCGAACCCAGACCCTCGGCAGAGCAGAGTCAGGGACCCCCCGGGGGGCTGGAGGTCCCCCCCAGACTCCAGCAGGGTCACAGCTGCCCGGAGCCCTGCGGGAAAAAGGGGAGTTCATTTTCAACCTAATTAATAAAAATTAACAATTTATAAAATGAGTTATTACATTAATTCATAAATCCTTATTATTATTCAAATTAATTTTTAATTCCCAGGATTTGATCTGTGCCCAGCACTCAGGGTTTTGGGGTCAGGGGTTTTTGAGCTTCTCCCATCCCCATCTCCCCTTTTTCCCGCAGGGCTCCGGGCGGCCGTGACCCTGCTGGAGTCCGGGGGGGACCTCCAGCCCCCCGGGGGGTCCCTGACTCTGCTCTGCCGCGCCTCGGGGTTCGGTTTCGGGAGCTATGGAATGTTCTGGATCCGCCAGAGGCCCGGGCAGGGGCTGCAATGGGTCTCAGGGATCAGCAGGAGCGGGCGCTACACCAACTTCGCTCCATCATTCAAGGGCCGGTTCAGGATCTCCAGGGACAACGGGCGGAGCTCGGTGACGCTGACCATGAACAACCTCAGGGCCGAGGATTCCGGTTCCTATTTCTGTGCCAAAAGTTCTTCTGGCAATGATGATAATCCTGATCGTATTGGCCCCGCCCCCCGGGCGTGTCCCCAGCTGTCCCCAAAGCCCCTCCCCCCGCAGGTGTCCCCAAAGCCCCTCCCCCGCAGGTGGCACCGGGGACCGCGGGAAACTTCATTTCAGCACTTTCTGTTTCCCGAGGGGAGGAGGATTTATTTTTTTTTTAGTTTTAAAAAGATGAAACGAGACTGGCGGCTTCGCTTTTCAGAGTCGTTTATTTTATTTTTTTATCTCCAGTTTTTGCTGCTGAAACTCGGCTGAACGCCCCGGAAAAAGCTTTTCTGGGCAGGAGGTTTTGAGGCTTTGAAAGGTTTTTAACTCAATTGGCTTTTCAAAGCTGTTGTGTTGGCAGTTTTGTGTCAGTGATTGTGACTTATATTAAGCACCCAGCTTCTGTCTTAAAACTAATTAATTAAAGTTCATGTGCTTCTGTCACAGCAGGGAATGAAGAAGAAGGAGAAGAAGAAAATAAGACACACACATAATTTTTTTTAATTTATTTTTATTTTAATTTTTTACATTGTGACAAACTAAACAATTTTTTTTTTCCACTTTCATTCTTTTCAGCTTATCCACAGCCACGGCCTGGAGCAGCAGCAGCAGCAGCAGCAGCGTTTGGGGCTGGGGCAGTTCCAGGGTGGGACACGGGGACAGGAACGGGGGCAGGGGCTGGGGTCTGGGGGGAGGGGCTGGGAACAGTTGGAGACAGGGCCATGGGGGTGGGGACAACACAATGACCAGCAGCACCACTCCAAGCACCAGGAGATTTGGCACAGAAATAGGCACCGGAATCCTCGTCCCTGAGGTTGTTCATGGTCAGCGTCACCGAGCTCTGCCCGTTGTCCCTGGAGATGGTGGCACGGCCCTGGAGCGAGGGTGGGTAGTGCACACTGCCACCATCATTTTCGATCCCCGCGAGCCATTCCAGCCCCTGCCCGGGCCTCTGGCGCACCCAGTGCATCCCAAATTGTCCGAAATCGAACCCCGAGGCGCGGCAGAGCAGAGTCAGGGACCCCCCGGGGGGCTGGAGGTCCCCCCCGGACTCCAGCAGGGTCACGGCCGCCCGGAGCCCTGCGGGAAAAAGGGGAGATGGGGATGGGAGAAGCTCAAAAACCCCTGACCCCAAACACCCTGAGTGCTGGGCACAGAGCAAACACTGGGAGTTAATAATTATTTGAAAAATATTAAGAATTTATTAATTATTGTAATAACTATATTTTATAAAGTGTTAATTTTTAGTAATTAGGTTGAAAATGAACTCCCCTTTTTCCCGCAGGGCTCCGGGCCGCCGTGACCCTGCTGGAGTCCGGGGGGGACCTCCAGCCCCCCGGGGGGTTCCTGACTCTGCTCTGCCGAGGGTCTGGGTTCGATTTCGGACAATTTGGGATGCACTGGGTGCGCCAGAGACCCGGGCAGGGGCTGGAATGGGTCGCCAGCATTGGCAACACTGGTGGCAACATCTACTACGCGCCATCACTGAAGGGCCGGGTGACAATCTCGAGGGACAACGGGCAGAGCTCGGTGACGCTGACCATGAACAACCTCAGGGACGAGGATTCCGGTGCCTATTTCTGTGCCAGAGATGCCAGCAGTTGTTGTTACGCTGATGGTTTTGGCCCCGCCCCCAGGGCCTTGTCCCCAGCTGTCCCCAAATCCCAGCCCCTCCCCCCAAATCCCAGCCCTTGGCCCGGTCCCTCACTCTTTATCCCGACCCTGCACCGGTTCTGCCCCAAATCCCAGCTCCTGCCCCAAATCCCCAAATCCCCCCAAATCGTCACTGTCACCCGGAAATCCCGGCCTGGAGAGCGAAGCTGTGCCGGGCCCGGCGCAGATTTGGGGTCAGGAGCTGTGGTTTGGGGCCGGCGGGTGGGAACCGGGGCCGGCCCAGGGCAAGGTGGGGATGGAGGGACAAGGGTGGGGTCAGGGGGGGAGGGCTGGGGGAGGGGCTGGGCTGTGGGGACAGCGGGGGACAGGTGGGGACAGGTGGGGACAGCGGGGGACAGGTGGGGACAGGTGGGGACTGGTGGGGACAGGTGGGGACAGGTGGGGACTGGTGGGGACAGCGGGGGACAGGTGGGGACAGGTGGGGACTGGTGGGGACAGGTGGGGACAGGTGGGGACAGGTGGGGACAGGTGGGGACTGGTGGGGACAGGTGGGGACAGGTGGGGACAGGTGGGGGCACAGAGATGGGAGCGGGGCCACCACCAGCGTCGTCACCATAAGCAGCAGCAACATCACCAGAACCAGAGAATTTCCCGCAGAAATAGACCCCGGAATCCTCGTCCCTGAGGTTGTTCATGGTCAGCGTCACCGAGCTCTGCCCGTTGTCCCTGGAGATCATCACCTGGTCCTTGAGTGACGGCGCGTACCAGGTGCTGCCTCCTTTGTTGATGCTGGCGACGAACTCCAGCCCCTGCCCGGGCCTCTGTCGGTACCAGCCCATCCCAAATTGTCCGAAATCGAACCCCGAGACGCGGCAGAGCAGAGTCAGGGACCCCCCGGGGGGCTGGAGGTCCCCCCCGGACTCCAGCAGGGTCACGGCCGTCCGGGGTCAGTTTTTAACTGAATTACTAATATTTGAAAATTTAAAAATATATTATTATAGTAATTAGCTAATTAATTATTCATTTTCATCTTAATTTTTAACTCCCAGTGTTTGATCTGTGCCCAGCACTCAGGGTTTTGGGGTTCAGGGGTTTTTGAGCTTCTCCCATCCCCATCTCCCCTTTTTTCCCGCAGGGCTCCGGGCGGCCGTGACCCTGCTGGAGTCCGGGGGGGACCTCCAGCCCCCCGGGGGGTCCCTGACTCTGCTCTGCCGAGGGTCTGGGTTCAGTTTTGGCAGTTTCGGGATGCAGTGGGCTCGACAGAGACCCGGGCAGGCGCTGGAATGGGTCGCAGGGATCAGCAGCGATGGTTCCTTCCCCAACTACGCGCCCTCGCTCCAGGGCCGTGCCACCATCTCCAGGGACAACGGGCAGAGCTCGGTGACGCTGACCATGAACAACCTCAGGGACGAGGATTCCGGTGCCTATTTCTGTATCAAGGACGTTGATTCTGGTGCTGGTGGTTGTAACATTGCTTATGTTGACCCCCCCGGCCCTGTCCCCAGCTGCCCCCAGGTGTCCCCAGGTGTCCCCAGCTGTCCCCAGACCCCCCCCAGCCCAGCCCTGTCCCCTCTGTCCCCACCCGTGGCTGCTCCATCTCTCCATCCCTGCCCCAGGCCAATCTTTGCTCTGAGCGCTGCGGAGCCTCCGCCAGGGGAGGAACCGTCACCTGAGAGAGCCCGGCCGGGCAGGGAGCGAAGGGAAAGAGAAGAAACAATAAACAGAGCGAGAAACCCCGAACAGCCAGAATCTGAAGGCTCTGCTTGGTTCTCCTGTCGGGCTGGGGCCTCTCACAGGGCGAAGGGCCCTGAACCCACGGAACCTGGGGGAGCAGAACCCAGCCCGAGAGGCGGCGGGGCCAACACGAGCAGCAGCAGCATAAACATCATTGGAATCGATGTCCTTGGCACAGAAATGGGCGCCGGAATCCTCGTCCCTGAGGTTGTTCATGGTCAGCGTCACCGAGCTCTGCCCGTTGTCCCTGGAGATCCTGACCCGGCCCTGGACTGATGGCGAGTACCAGGTGGTGCCACCATTGTTGGTGATACTGGCGACCAATTCCAGCCCCTGCCCGGGCCTCTGGCGCACCCAGTGCATCCCAAATTGTCCAAAATCGAACCCAGAGGCGCGGCAGAGCAGAGTCAGGGACCCCCCGGGGGGCTGGAGGTCCCCCCCGGACTCCAGCAGGGTCACGGCCGCCCGGGGTCAGTTTTTAACTGATTTACTAATATTTGAAAAATTTAAAAAATATTATTATAGTAATTAGTTAATTAATTATTCATTTTCATCTTAATTTTTAACTCCCAGGGTTTGATCTGTGCCCAGCACTCAGGGTTTTGGGCTCAGGGGTTTTTGAGCTTCTCCCATCCCCATCTCCCCTTTTGTCCCGCAGGGCTCCGGGCGGCCGTGACCCTGCTGGAGTCCGGGGGGGACCTCCAGCCCCCCGGGGGGTCCCTGACTCTGCTCTGCCGAGGGTCGGGGTTCGATTTCGGGAGCTATGACATGGCCTGGGTCCGACAGAGACCCGGGCAAGGGCTGGAATGGATCGCGGGGATCTACAGCAGTGGTGACAGCACCAGATACGCGCCCTCGCTGCAGGGCCGTGCCACCATCTCCAGGGACAACGGGCAGAGCTCGGTGACGCTGACCATGAACAACCTCAGGGACGAGGATTCCGGTGCCTATTTCTGTGCCAGATGTTACAGAGAGACTATTTGGACTCGTTATGGTGCTGTTCGATCCATTGCTGCTACTATTGACCATGGCCCCACTCCCCACCACCTGGAGTCAATTCCAATTCCCAAATCTCTCCCCCAAATCCCAGCCCTGGGCCCCAAATCTCGGCCGTTTCCCCCCAAACTCCGCCCTCGTCGCCCCAACTCCCAAATTCCTCTGCAGCTCCCAGCCTTGGACCCAAATCTCAAAGGTTCCGCCCTCAAATCTCAGCCTTCTCAGCAAACTTTAAACATTTTTCAAACTTGGCCCTTTTGCCCCAAATCTTGGCTGCTCCACCCCCAGATTTCCACCTTTTGGCCCCAAATCTCCAACATTTCCCACCCAGATTTTGTCAGTGGGCGAGGTTTGGGCTCAGCCTGGCCGGGAGCCCCGAGTGCAGATTTGGGGCCAAAAGGCCGAGTTCTGGGCTGGCAGCAGTTGGGTTTGGGGGCAGAACCAGGGGAGGGTTTGGGTCAGCGCTGGGCCTTGGTGCAGCCGGGGCCGATCCGGGGCAAAGGGGCGAGGGCTGGGCCAGGGGCTGAGGTTTGGGGGCTTTGGGGCCTGGGCTTTGGGGACAGCTGGGGACACCGGGGTGGGGGCGGGGCCAACACCAGCATCGAGGCCAAAATGAGCAGCAACAGCACCCCAACCAGGAACAGCAGCTCTGGCACAGAAATAGGCACCGGAATCCTCGTCCCTGAGGTTGTTCATGGTCAGCGTCACCGAGCTCTGCCCGTTGTCCCTGGAGATGGTGGCACGGCCCTTGAACGAGGGCGCGTATCTGGTGGTGCCATCCCTGTTGATCCCTGCGACGTATTCCAGCCCCTGCCCGGGTCTCTGGCGCATCCAGGACAGCGCAAATTGTCCAAAATCGAACCCAGACCCTCGGCAGAGCAGAGTCAGGGACCCCCCGGGGGGCTGGAGGTCCCCCCCGGACTCCAGCAGGGTCACGGCCGCCCGGAGCCCTGCGGGAAAAACCCCTGACCCAAAATCCTGACGATTGGCCCCAAACTGAGACGCTTGGAGTTAAAAACTGAACTGAAATATAATTCCAGCAGCAGCAGGTGCGCTGCCAGCAGGGCCGAGTGCTCTGGTGCCTCAGAGCAATTGTCCCCTCAGGGAACGGGACAGGGCCAGCACAGGACTGACCGGTCCCAATCCAGCCCGGGAACCGGTCTGTGGTGACGCCCCTGTTGTCTGCACCGGGTTCCCCTGGAGATGCGATGGTGCAGCGGGTGTGCAGCTGCAGGCAGCAAACATCCACCCCAGCCAGGCCAGAACTCCTGCACTGGGGTCTTGGGTTTGAGTCCCAGCCCTTTTGGGGTCTCCAGTGCCCGTCCTTGGTGAGGGTGGTGAGGGGGATGAGGAACTTGGGGACCCTCACTGACAGCGCCTCGTCCCCATCTCCCCTTTTGTCCCGCAGGGCTCCGGGCGGCCGTGACCCTGCTGGAGTCCGGGGGGGACCTCCAGCCCCCCGGGGGGTCCCTGACTCTGCTCTGCCAAGGGTCTGGGTTCAGTTTCGGGGCAGTGAACATGAACTGGATACGACAGAGATCGGGGAAGGGGCTGGAGTTCGTGGCAGAGATCAGTTACGATGGCACCAAAACGTACTACGAACCATCGCTGCAGGGCCGGGTCAGGATCTCCAGGGACAGCGGGCAGAGCTCGGTGACGCTGACCATGAACAACCTCAGGGACGAGGATTCCGGTGCCTATTTCTGTGCCAGATGTGCCGGTGGTTTTGCTGACTGGGCTGGTGGTTATGCTGGTTATGGTGACCATGGCGGTTTGGCCCAGCCCCCCCTCTCGGTCCCCAAGTGTCCCCAAGTGTCCCCAAGTGTCCCCTGCCCCCTGCCCCAAATCTGACCCCTGGCCCCGGTGCTGACCCCTGACCCCGTGTCCCTGGCCCAACGCTGACCTTTGGGGCAGAGCTTTACGGTCGCTGCCGTCAATTCCTTGGTGAAGCTTTCGGCGCCGGGTTTGGCGCTGCTGCTCCTGCCCTGGGCGCTGCCCTTGGCCCCCCCGGCCCCGGCCCTGCCCGGTGCCCCCCTTGTCCCCAGCGCTCGGTGCCACCTGCAGCCCCTGCTGGGACACCTGGGGGGAGGGGCTGGGGGGAGGGGCTGGAGACAGCTGGGGACACGCCCAGGGGGTGGGGCCAATATCATAAGCAGCATTATAAGCACCAGCACCAGCAGCAAAGGATTTGGCACAGAAATAGGCACCGGAATCCTCGTCCCTGAGGTTGTTCATGGTCAGCGTCACCGAGCTCTGCCCGTTGTCCCTGGAGATGGTGGCACGGCCCTTGAAGGTCGGCGCGTAGTTGGTGCTGCCACCACTGCTGTAGATCCCTGCGATCCATTCCAGAGCCTGTCCGGGTCTCTGTCGGACCCAGAACATTCCATAGCTCCCGAAACCGAACCCAGACCCTCGGCAGAGCAGAGTCAGGGACCCCCCGGGGGGCTGGAGGTCCCCCCCGGACTCCAGCAGGGTCACGGCCGCCCGGAGCCCTGCGGGAAAAAGGGGAGTTCATTTTCAATCTAATTACTAGAAATTAACAATTTATAAAATGAGTTATTACATTAATTAATAAATTCTTATTACTTTTCAAATAATTGTTAATAGCCTGGGTTTGATCAGTGCCCAGCACTCAGGGTGTTTGGGGTCAGGGGTTTTTGAGCTTCTCCCATCCCCATCTCCCCTTTTTCCCGCAGGGCTCCGGGCGGCCGTGACCCTGCTGGAGTCCGGGGGGGACCTCCAGCCCCCCGGGGGGTCCCTGACTCTGCTCTGCCGCGCCTCGGGGTTCGGTTTCGGGAGTCACTCGATGTTCTGGATGCGGCAGAGGCCCGGGCAGGCGCTGGAATGGGTCGCCGGGTTCCGGAGGAGCGACGGCAGCGTTGGCTACGCTCCGTCGTTCAAGGGCCGGTTCACCATGGCCGTGAACAACGGGCAGAGCTCGGTGACGCTGACCATGAACAACCTCAGGGCCGAGGATTCCGGCACCTATTTCTGTGCCAGATGTAACGAGAATGGTTGTGGTGCTTCTGGCGCCGGTGCTTTTTATGCCGGTGCCTCTCACAACCCTGGGCCCCACTGTTGGGATCCCACCGCTCCCCAAAATCCCCGGATCCTTCCCCCTACATCCCAACCCTTGGCCCCAGATAAGAACCCTTCCTCCCCTGAGCTCAGCCTTGTCCCTCCATTCCCGAACTTCCATCCCTGGACTGGACCCAGTGCACCCCAAATCTCCCCTGCTGGTGCTGCCCCACAGCCACCGGGCCAGGTCTGCCCCATTGGCCCCAAATCTCGGGCGTTGGCCTCAATGTTTGGGGAACTTGGTTCACACCTGGGGCTGCCAGGTGAGGTTTGGGGCTGGAGCAGTTCCAGGGTGGGACACAGGGACAGGAACGGGGAGATGGGGATGAGGCTCCGGATCTGGGCGTGGCCGTGTTAATTTTTAACATAATTAAAAATAAGCAAGACTTCTAAAAGTATATTAATATGGCAATTAATATTATTTTTTAATTTTCTTTTTAAATCAGAGTGCTTGATCTGTGCCCAGCACTCAGGGTTTTGGGGTTCAGGGGTTTTTGAGCTTCTCCCATCCCCATCTCCCCTTTTTCCCGCAGGGCTCCGGGCGGCCGTGACCCTGCTGGAGTCCGGGGGGGACCTCCAGCCCCCCGGGGGGTCCCTGACTCTGCTCTGCCACGCCTCGGGGTTCGATTTCGGACAATTTGGGATGTTCTGGTACCGACAGAGACCCGGGCAGGGGCTGGAATGGGTCGCAGGGATCAGCAAAAGCAGCGTCAACATCTACTACGCGCCGTCATTCGAGGGCCGGTTCACAATTTCCAAGGACAACGGGCAGAGCTCGGTGACGCTGACCATGAACAACCTCAGGGACGAGGATTCCGGGGTCTATTTCTGCGGGAAATCCTTTGGTACTGGTGCTGGTGGTGCTGGTAATGGTGACGATGGCCTTGGCAGCCCCGCCCCCATCTCCAGGTCCCCAGCTGTCCCCAGCCCCTCCCCCCAGACCCCAGCCCCTGCCCCTGTTCCTGTGCCCGTGTCCCACCCTGGAACTGCCCCAGCCCCAAACGCTGCTGCTGCTGCTGCTGGTGCTGGTGGCTCTAGCCCAGCCTCCATCCCGCTGTCCCCAAGTGTCCCCAAGTGTCCCCAGCCCCTGGCCCCGGTGCTGACCCCTGACCCCGTGTCCAGGCCCAACGCTGACCTTTGGGGCAGAGCTCCCAGAAGGGATTTGGGGCCGAAGGCGTCAGAGCTTTGGAGAAATGGCCAAGGGCTGGGGCAGGGGCTGGGACTGGGGGAAGGGGCTGGGGGTTCTGGGACATTTGGGGACACAGGGATGGCGGCTCAGGGCCGTGAGCAGCGTTCCCAACAGAACCAACTGTGGCACCAGCAGGACCATAACTACTGTAACA
This sequence comes from Phylloscopus collybita, assembly GCA_027886175.1. NCBI lineage: Eukaryota > Metazoa > Chordata > Aves > Passeriformes > Phylloscopidae > Phylloscopus > Phylloscopus collybita. The sequence goes on from JAJNNQ010000310.1 coordinate 52,139, forward strand.
ACCGCTGGTGAAACATCTGGCACAGAAATAGGCACCGGAATCCTCGTCCCTGAGGTTGTTCATGGTCAGCGTCACCGAGCTCTGCCCGTTGTCCCTGGAGATGGTGGCACGGCCCTGCACCGATGACGCGTATTTGGTGATGCCACCATTGTTGGTGATCAGAGCCACGAATTCCAGCGCCTGCCCGGGTCTCTGTCGGACCCAGAAGATGTCGTGACTCCCGAAATCGAACCCCGACCCTCGGCAGAGCAGAGTCAGGGACCCCCCGGGGGGCTGCAGGTCCCCCCCGGACTCCAGCAGGGTCACGGCCGCCCGGAGCCCTGCGGGAAAAAGGGGAGATGGGGATGGGAGAAGCTCAAAAACCCCTGACCCCAAACACCCTGAGTGCTGGGCACAGATCAAACCCTGGCAATTAAAAACTATTTGAAAAATAAAAAGATTTTATTAATTAACGAAAATAACTTATTTTATAAATTGTTAATTTTTAGTAATTAGGTTGAAAATGAACTCCCCTTTTCCCCGCAGGGCTCCGGGCGGCCGTGACCCTGCTGGAGTCCGGGGGGGACCTCCAGCCCCCCGGGGGGTCCCTGACTCTGCTCTGCCGCGCCTCGGGGTTCGATTTCGGACAATTCTGCCTGGGCTGGTACCGACAGAGACCTGGGCAGGCGCTGGAATACGTCGCCAGCATCGACAACGGTGGCAGTACCGGGTACGCGCCATCGTTCCAGGGCCGTGCCACCATCTCCAGGGACAACGGGCAGAGCTCGGTGACGCTGACCATGAACAACCTCAGGGACGAGGATTCCGGTGCCTATTTCTGTGCCAAACGTTACACCAGTGGCTGTGGCAGCGGTACTGCCGGTTATGGTGATGACTCCACTCAAGGCTTCGACTCGGGAGAGTTTGAGATCCTGGGCCGGCAGCCACAGAGACCCAGGACGGGGCTGGGAAGTGCTATAAACAGCGAAAGCCAATTGAAAATCAAACGGAATTTATTGCCGGCGGAAAACGACGGAGCAGAAATGGTCAAAGCCGAGGCAGGAATTGCCGGGGTCGGCGCAGCCAGGAGATCCCAGCGCGCGCCGGGCCGGCCTGGCCAGGTGTCCCGCCACACGTCACCCCCCTGGCCTCAGCAAGGAGCCAGCCCGGCTCTGCCACCCTCACACCCTGAACCCAGCGGACGTGTCTGGGCTTGTCTGGCGGTGCCGCCGTCCAGGGGAGCTGGGAACTCCTCGGGCTGGGAGCCGCTGCTCCCTTCCAGGATTCCCACAGAGGATTTTGTCCCGCCGTGGTGCTGCCGATGGAATCACAGCTCCCAGCAGCCGGCAGGGATGGATTTCCTGGCTGTGCAGGGTGTGTCCCCAGTTCCCCCGATGTCTCCACCAGGTCCCATTCTCCTGGGCCACCAACCCTTCTCAGATCCTGATGGAAGCTGCTTTCCCTGTCCTGCTGCTCCCTCCACCGCTGTTAGAATGTCTTTTTCCTTTCCCCTGACGGAGGAGTTCCTTCCAGCTGCCCGGGGCGTTTCCTGGCGCTTTTGGAAATGGTAGGATTGACCCTGACCCGCAGCAGTGAATGCTACATCTGTATAAAATGTATTTAGGGAACGTGAATTAACATATCCCACAGCCCCAAAGGTCAGCACTGGGCCCAGGGACAGGGACAGGGGTCAGGGGTCAGCACCGGGGGCAGGGGCTGGGGACACTTGGGGACACTTGGGGACACCTGGGGACAGCGGGATGGCGGCTGGGCCACAGCCACAAGCAGCAGCAGCAGCAGCAGCAGCGTTTGGGGCTGGGGCAGTTCCAGGGTGGGACACGGGGACAGGAACGGGGGCAGGGGCTGGGATTTGAGACAAAAATCGTGGATTTTGGGCCAGGCAGGAAACAGGGATGGGGCGAAACCCCGAAGCTCCAGGACGAGCAGCAGGACCAGTACCAGTATCAAAGGATTTGGCACAGAAGTAGGCACCGGAATCCTCGTCCCTGAGGTTGTTCATGGTCAGCGTCACCGAGCTCTGCCCGTTGTCCCTGGAGATCCTGACACGGCCCTGGAGCGAGGGCGCGTACCAGGTGCCGCTACCGCTGCTGGTGATGTAAGCGACTGATTCCAGGCCCTGCCCGGGTCTCTGTCGAACCCAGCCCATCCCAAATTGTCCGAAATCGAACCCCGAGGCGCGGCAGAGCAGAGTCAGGGTCCCCCCGGGGGGCTGGAGGTCCCCCCCGGACTCCAGCAGGGTCACGGCCGCCCGGAGCCCTGCGGGAAAAAGGGGAGATGGGGATGGGAGAAGCTCAAAAACCCCTGACCCCAAAACCCTGAGTGCTGGGCACAGATCAAACACTGGGAGCTGAAAAATTAATTTGAATAATAATAAGGATTTATTAATTATTGTAATAACTTATTTTATAAATTGTTATTTTTTAGTAACTAGGTTGAAAATGAACTCCCCTTTTTCCCGCAGGGCTCCGGGCGGCCGTGACCCTGCTGGAGTCCGGGGGGGACCTCCAGCCCCCCGGGGGGTCCCTGACTCTGCTCTGCCGCGCCTCGGGGTTCGATTTCGGACAATTTGGGTATGGTTGGTACCGACAGAGGCCCGGGCAGACCCTGGAATTCGTCGCTTACATCACCAGCAGTGGTCGTGGCACCGGCTACGCGCCGTCAGTCAAGGGCCGTGTCACCATCTCGAGGGACAACGGGCAGAGCTCGGTGACGCTGACCATGAACAACCTCAGGGACGAGGATTCCGGTGCCTATTTCTGTGTGAAATGTATTAATACTGGTGATCCTGGTCCTGGATATATTGACGGTGCCCTTGGCCGCCCCGCCGCCATCTCTTTGTCCCCAGCTGTCCCCAGAACCCCCAGCCCCTTCCCCCAGTCCCAGCCCCTGCCCCAGCCCTTGGCCATTTCTCCAAAGCTCTGACGCCTTCGGCCCCAAATCCCTTCTGGGAGCTCTGCCCCAAAGGTCAGCGTTGGGCCAGGGACACGGGGTCAGGGGTCAGCAGCGGGGCCAGGGGGTCAGATTTGGGGCAGGGGACACTTGGGGACACTTGGGGACACTTGGGGACACTTGGGGACAGGGGGATGGCGGCTGGGCCAGAGCCACCAGCACCAGCACCAGCAGCAGCAGCGTTTGGGCTGGGGCAGTTCCAGGGTGGGACACGGGGACAGGAACGGGGACAGGGGCTGGGCTGTGGGACACGGGATGGGGATGGGGACAAAACAATGACCAGCAGCACCACTCCAAGCACCAGGAGACTTGGCACAGAAATAGGCACCGGAATCCTCGTCCCTGAGGTTGTTCATGGTCAGCGTCACCGAGCTCTGCCCGTTGTCCCTGGAGATCCTGACCCGGCCCTGGAGCGAGGGTGGGTAGTGCACACTGCCACCATCATTTTCGATCCCCGCGACCCATTCCAGCCCCTGCCCGGGCCTCTGGCGCACCCAGTGCATCCCAAATTGTCCGAAATCGAACCCCGAGGCGCGGCAGAGCAGAGTCAGGGACCCCCCGGGGGGCTGGAGGTCCCCCCCGGACTCCAGCAGGGTCACGGCCGCCCGGAGCCCTGCGGGAAAAAGGGGAGATGGGGATGGGAGAAGCTCAAAAACCCCTGACCCCAAAATCCTGAGTGCTGGGCACAGAGCAAACCCTGGGAGGCAAAAATTATTTGACAAATAGTAAGAATTTATTTATTAACGTAATAACTTATTTTATAAACCGTTAATTTTTAGTAATTAGGCTGAAAATAAACTCCCCTTTTTCCCGCAGGGCTCCGGGCGGCCGTGACCCTGCTGGAGTCCGGGGGGGACCTCCAGCCCCCCGGGGGGTCCCTGACTCTGCTCTGCCGCGCCTCGGGGTTCGGTTTTGGGAGTCACTCGATGTTCTGGATGCGGCAGAGGCCCGGGCAGGCGCTGGAATGGGTCGCCGGGTTCCGGAGGAGCGACGGCAGCGTTGGCTACGCTCCGTCGTTCAAGGGCCGGTTCACCATGGCCGTGAACAACGGGCAGAGCTCGGTGACGCTGACCATGAACAACCTCAGGGACGAGGATTCCGGCGCCTATTTCTGTGCCAGATGTTACGAGAATGGTTGTGGTGGTTCTGGCGCCGGTGCTTTTTATGCCGGTGCCTCTCACGGCCCTGGGCCCCCACTGCTGGGATCCCACCGCTCCCCAAAATCCCCGGATCCTTCCCCCCAAGCCCCAACCCTTGGCCCCAGGTAAGAACCCTCCCTCCCCTGAGCTCAGCCTTGTCCCTCCATTCCCGAACTTCCATCCCTGGACTGGACCCAGTGCACCCCAAATCTCCCCTGCTGGTGCTGCCCCACAGCCACCGGGCCAGGTCTGCCCCATTGGCCCCAAATCTCGGGCGTTGGCCTCAATGTTTGGGGAACTTGGTTCTCACCTGGGGCTGCCAGGTGAGGTTTGGGGCTGGAGCAGTTCCAGGGTGGGACACGGGGACAGGAACAGGGAGATGGGGATGAGGCTCCGGATCTGGGCGTGGCCGTGTTAATTTTTAACATAATTAAAAATAAGCAAGACTTCTAAAAGTATATTATTATGGCAATTAATATTATTTTTTAATTTTCTTTTTAAATCAGAGTGCTTGATCTGTGCCCAGCACTCAGGGTTTTGGGGTTCAGGGGTTTTTGAGCTTCTCCCATCCCCATCTCCCCTTTTTCCCGCAGGGCTCCGGGCGGCCGTGACCCTGCTGGAGTCCGGGGGGGACCTCCAGCCCCCCGGGGGGTCCCTGACTCTGCTCTGCCGAGGGTCTGGGTTCAGTTTCGGGAGCTATGACATGTTCTGGGTCCGACAGAGGCCCGGACAGGCTCTGGAATGGATCGCAGGGATCTACAGCAGTGGTGGCAGCACCAGATACGCGCCGTCCTTCAAGGGCCGTGCCACCATCTCCAGGGACAACGGGCAGAGCTCGGTGACGCTGACCATGAACAACCTCAGGGACGAGGATTCCGGTGCCTATTTCTGTGCCAAATCCTTTGCTGCTGGTGCTGGTGCTTATAATGCTGCTTATGATATTGGCCCCACCCCCCAGGGCGTGTCCCCAGCTGTCCCCAGCCCCTCCCCCCAGGTGTCCCAGCAGGGGCTGCAGGTGGCACCGAGCGCTGGGGACAAGGTGGGCACCAGGCAGGGCCAGGGCCGGGGGGGCCAAGGCCAGCGCCGAGTCCCAAAATCCCAACCCTGGGCCCCAAATCCCAACCCTGGGCCCCAAATCCCAACCCTCGACCCCAAATCCCAACCCTCGGCCCCAAATCCCAACCTTGGGCCCCAAATCCCAGCCCTCGGCCCCAAATCCCAACCCTGGGCCCCAGCTCAGGACCGTTCCCACCCTGAGCTCAACCTCCTCCCTCCAATCCCGACCATTTCCCCCCCAGACTTCTCCACTTCTGCCCCAAATTTCCCCTCCTGGCCCCGAACCCAAATCTGCCCCAATCGGCCCCAAATTTCGGCCGTTGGCACAAAGTTTTGGGGAACTCGGGTGAGACCGGGGGCCTCCAGCTGGGGTTTGGCGCCAGCGGGGGAGATTTGGGGCTGAAGGGCCGAGTTTGGGGCCAGCGGGCAGAGGTGCAGCCCGATGGGATCTGGGGCACCAAGGGCCGAGTTTTGGGGCTGAACCTCGGAGATTTGGGTCCAAGGCTGGGAGCTGCAGAGGAATTTGGGAGTTGGGGCGGCGAGGGCGGAGTTTGGGGGAAAATGGCTGAGATTTGGGGCCCAGGGCTGGGATTTGGGGGGAAGGAGCTGGGGACCCTGGGACATTGGGGGGATCCAGAATGAGGGGTGGGGGCTGTGCCGGGTTTGTCGCCAAAAGCAGCAGCAGCACCATAACCACTACCGAAACGTTTGGCACAGAAATAGGCACCGGAATCCTCGTCCCTGAGGTTGTTCATGGTCAGCGTCACCGAGCTCTGCCCGTTGTCCCTGGAGATCGTCACCCGGCCCTTCAGTGACGGCGCGTAGTTGGTGCTGCCACCACCGCCGGTGATACTGGCGACGAATTCCAGCCCCTGCCCGGGCCTCTGGCGGATCCAGAACATTCCGTAGCTCCCAAAATCGAACCCCGAGGCGCGGCAGAGCAGAGTCAGGGACCCCCCGGGGGGCTGGAGGTCCCCCCCGGACTCCAGCAGGGTCACGGCCGCCCGGAGCCCTGCGGGAAAAAGGGGAGTTCATTTTCAACCTAATTACTAATAAATAATAAGTAAATTAATTAATAAATTCTTATTATTTTTCAAATAATTTTTAACTCCCAGGGTTTGATCTGTGCCCAGCACTCAGGGTGTTTGGGGTCAGGGGTTTTTGAGCTTCTCCCATCCCCATCTCCCCTTTTTCCCGCAGGGCTCCGGGCGGCCGTGACCCTGCTGGAGTCCGGGGGGGACCTCCAGCCCCCCGGAGGGTCCCTGACTCTGCTCTGCCGAGGGTCTGGGTTCGAGTTTGGGAAGTTCAACATGGGCTGGATGCGCCAGAGGCCCGGGCAGGCGCTGGAGTTCGTGGCCGGGATCAGCAGCGACGGTCGCAACATCGGCTCCGCACCATCGCTCCAGGGCCGGGTCAGGATCTCCAGGGACAACGGGCAGAGCTCGGTGACGCTGACCATGAACAACCTCAGGGACGAGGATTCCGGTGCCTATTTCTGCACCAAGGGGGTTTTTGGCTGCTGCGCTGGTTCTGCTCCTGATGGTGGCTCTGGGGGCTTTGGCCCCGCCCCTGTCCCCGTGTCCCTGGCTGTCCCCAGACCCCCAGACCCTTCCCCAGCCCTCGCTGACCCCTCCCTGACCCTTTGTCCCCCCTCTCCTCCCTCGGCCCCGGCGCTGCCCAGTGACCCCAAACCCTGGCTGGGCTCTGGCCCCAAATCTCAGCCGGGGCCCCACAAGTGCCCCAAGGGCCGAGGTTTGGGCTCAGCCTGGCCGGGAGCCCCGAGTGCAGATTTGGGGCCAAAAGGCCGAGTTCTGGGCTGGCAGCAGTTGGGTTTGGGGGCAGAACCAGGGGAGGGTTTGGGTCAGCGCTGGGCCTTGGTGCAGCCGGGGCCGATCCGGGGCAAAGGGGCGAGGGCTGGGCCAGGGGCTGAGGTTTGGGGGCTTTGGGGCCTGGGCTTTGGGGACAGCTGGGGACACCGGGGTGGGGGCGGGGCTGCCAAAGCACCGGCACCAAAACCAGAAGCCATATTACCAGTACCAGAGCTTTTGGCACAGAAATAGGCACCGGAATCCTCGTCCCTGAGGTTGTTCATGGTCAGCGTCACCGAGCTCTGCCCGTCGTCCCTGGAGATGGTGGCACGGCCCTGGAGCGAGGGCGAGTACAAGGTGGTGCCACCACCATTACTGATATACGCCACGAACTCCAGCGCCTGTCCCGGCCTCTGTTGGATCCAGGCCAGGTCATAGCTCCCGAAATCGAACCCCGAGGCGCGGCAGAGCAGAGTCAGGGACCCCCCGGGGGGCTGGAGGTCCCCCCCGGACTCCAGCAGGGTCACGGCCGCCCGGAGCCCTGCGGGAAAAAGGGGAGATGGGGATGGGAGAAGCTCAAAAACCCCTGACCCCAAACACCCTGAGTGCTGGGCACAGATCAAACCCTGGCAATTAAAAATTAATTTGAATAATAATAAGAATTTATTAATTAATATAAGAATTTATTTTATAGATTGTTAATTTTTAGTAATTAGGTTGAAAATGAACTCCCCTTTTTCCCGCAGGGCTCCGGGCGGCCGTGACCCTGCTGGAGTCCGGGGGGGACCTCCAGCCCCCCGGGGGGTCCCTGACTCTGCTCTGCCGCGTCTCGGGGTTCGATTTCGGGAGCTACGGAATGTTCTGGATCCGCCAGAGACCCGGGCAGGCGCTGGAATTCGTCGCCAGTATCACCAGTGGTGGTGGCAGCACCAACTACGCGCCGTCACTGAAGGGCCGGGTGACGATCTCGAGGGACAACGGGCAGAGCTCGGTGACGCTGACCATGAACAACCTCAGGGACGAGGATTCCGGTGCCTATTTCTGTGCCAAACGTTTCGGTAGTGGTTATGGTGCTGCTGCTGCTTTTGGCGACAAATCCAGCACAGCCCCCACCCCTCATTCTGGGTCCCCCCAATGTCCCAGGATCCCCAGCTCCTTCCCCCAAATCCCAGCCCTGGGCCCCAAATCTCGGCCCTTTTCCCCCAAACTCCGCCCTCGCCGCCCCAGCTCCCAAATTCCTCTGCAGCTCCCAGCCTTGGACCCAAATCTCCGAGGTTCAGCCCCAAAACTCGGCCCTTTGTGCCCCGAATTTTCACCGCTTGGGACCCCAGTTTGACCTTTTTTGCCCCAAATCTTGGCAGTTTTGGGCTCAGATTTGGCCCTTTCCCCCCAAATCTTGAGGTTTTGACTCGAATTTGGCCCTTTTGCCCCAAATTTCCACCTTTTCCCCCAAATCTTCGGCTTTTTGCCCCAAATTTTGCTCTTTTCACCCCAAATTTCCACCCTTTGCCCCAAATTTCCAAATTTCTTCCAAATTTCCAATTTTTGGCCCCGAATTTTGCCCTTTCAACCTGAATTTCCACTTTTTTCCCCAAATTTCCTCTTTTTTTCCCCAAATTTTGCTGGTTTTCCCGGGAATTCCCTCCTTTTTTGCCCAAATTTCCATTTTTTCCCTCCAAATTTCCACCCTTTGCCCCAAATTTTGCTCTTTTCACCCCAAATTTCCTCTTTTTGCCCCACATTCTTCTCATTTTCTCCCAAATTTTGTATTTTTTTGTAATAATAATTAACTGGGAGTAATGAGAACAACAACAACACCAACAATAATGATAATATTAATATTGATAATAAATAGAAACAATTTACTGCTTAATAGTGAATAATTTAATGATAATAAGAATAGCAGCAATAGCAACAATAATAATTTAATCATAAATAAAAGTAATTTAAAAATGAACGACAATTTGCTGATATTAACGATTTAATAAAATACCTTTTAATGCTCAGTCATAAAGAATAATAATTTACTGATAAAGATAATAATAATAGCAATGATTTAATAACAAATATAAATAATTTAATACTCAGTAATAAATAACAACAATTTACTGCTACTAATAAAAATTTAATAATAAATATAAATATTTTATTGCTTAATAAAGAATAATAATTGACTGATAGCGAGGATAATAATTTAATCGTAGATATTAATAATTAAAGAACAATAAAGAATAATAATTTGCAGGTAATAATAAGAGTAACAATAATTTAATAATCAATCAAAACCATTTAAATACTTAATATCGAATAATAATTTACTGACCATAATAATTTATTAATAAAAACCATTCAATGCTTAATGATAAATAATAATAATTTACTGATAATAACACCAGAAGTAACAGTAATTAAAATAATTCAGTAAAAAATAAAAATATTTAATAAGTAATAATAAATAATAATGGTTTACTGATAATGATAATGATGCTAATAATTTATATTTATATATATATTTTTATAATATTTAAATATATAAATATATAATATATTATTTTATAAATAAAACAATTTAACGCTTAATAATAAATAATACTAATTAACTGACAATATTTAGGAATACTTTAATAACGAATATTAATAACTTGAAACTTAAATAAATAGTAACTCACTGATAATAATAATTCATTAATAAATATAAAAAATTTAATACTTAATAATTAATAATAATTTACTGACACTAACCTCTAAAAATATATAAAAATAAAAATAAAAATAAAAATAAAAATAGAAATAAAAATAAAAAAATAAAAATAAAAATAAAAATAAAAATAAATATAATAAATATAATATAAATATAATATAAGTATAAATATAAAAATAAACATATATAAATATGAAAGAATAAATAGAAATAACTTCATACTTAATAATCAGCAATAATAATTCGCTGATAATTATCACTGATAACAATATTTATTTCATCGATGAGAATTTATTTTAATTAATTTCTATTTCCGGCGATCAGAATTCACAATAATTTCATTTTTAATAATCAAAATTTATTAATCAATTTCATAATTTTATATTATTTTTTCTTTAAATCGCTTTTTCCTGCCCTTTTCCCCCCCTCCGGCTCTAATTAACCGCCCTAATTAGCGCCAATTAGCGGCCGCAGCAGCAGCTGCCGAAAGCGAAAATGCGAATTTTTGGGGCCGGAAAAGCTTTTTTGGGCTTTTTTGGGTTTTTTTGGGGGAAATCCCCGAGCGGGGGAGAGACAAAAACCAAACCCGGGGGGGGTTGGGTTCATTTAGCTCGGGGTTTGTTAATTGCTCGTTAATTAGGATCGGTTTTTAATGAATTTAATGCGATTTTGTTAAAAAAAATTGGATTTTTTGCAATTTTTCTGGATTTTTTTTTGATTTTATTTTAATTATTTTAATTGTTTTCCTTACTTTTGGAGCGGTATTTATTGTGCTTATAGTTTTATTAATTAAGGACAATAATTAATATCGATTTATAATTATTAATTAACGGTTTGATTCCTGTTGGTTAAGGATATGAAATAATATTAATTCCTATTATTAATATTACAAATATTAATTTTATTATTAATAGACAAAAAACCAAACCCGGGGGGGTTCGGGGTTCATTTAGCTCGGGGTTTGTTAATTGCTCGTTAATTAGGATCGGTTTTTAATGAATTTAATGCGATTTTGTTAAAAAAAAATGGATTTTTTTGGTCATTTTTCTGGATTATCGCCATTTATTAATTGAAATTATTTTTATTATTTTGCTGTTTTTGATGGATATTATGAAATAATATTAATTTTTATTATTAATCAATGGTTTTATTCGTGTTTATGAATGAAATTAAATTATAATGATTTCAATTATTAATTAATAGTCCTATTTTTGTTTAACAGCTATATTAAATAATATTTTTTTTATTAATTAACGGTTTTATTCCTGTTTATTAATGATGTTAACATTAATTTTATTACTAATCAATAGAATTATTCGTGTTTATTAGTAATATTAAACAATCAGAATTTGTATTATTAATCAATAGTTCTATTTTTTGTTGATGAGCGATATTAAATAACATTAATTTTTTATTATTAATCAAGTTTTATTAGCGTTTATTAGCGATACTAAATAACCATAATTTACATTCTCAATCGTTAATTTTATTTTTATTAGCGACATTAAATAGTATTAATTGTTATTATTAATGATTTGTTTTATTCCTGTTTATTAACCATATAAAATAATATGAATTTTTTAATTTTATTTTATTAATTTTTTTTTAATTGACAGGATTTTCCTGAGGCCTATGGTTTTATTCATTAAGAATAATAATTAATATTAATTTCTATTATTAATTAACCGTTTTATTCTTGTGTATTAGCGGGATTAAATAAGATTTTTATCATTAATTAACGGTTTTATTCCTGTTTATTAAGGACATTAAATAACATTATTTTTATTATTAATCAATAGATTTCTTCGTGTTCATTAGTGATATTAAATAACCGTAATTTACATCATTAATATATTTAGTTTTATTTTTGTTGATTAGCGATATTAAATAATAATATTTTTATTATTAATTAATTGGTTTATTCCTGTTTATAGACTATATGAAATAATATGAATTTTTAAATTTTATTTTATTAATTTTTTTTTTAATTGACAGGATTTTCCTGAGGCCTATGGTTTTCTTCGTTAAGAATAATAATTAACATTAATTTCTATTATTAATTAACGGTTTTATTCTTGTGTATTAGCGGGATTAAATAAGATTTTTATGATTAATTAACGGTTTTATTCCTGTTTATTAAGGATATTAAATAATACTATTTTTTATTATTCATTAATGGATTTATTCCTGTTTATTAACGATATTAAATAACATGTTTTAATTATTATTAATTAATGGATTTATTCCTGTTTATTAACGATATCAAATAATTTTTTTTATTAATTAATGGGTTTATTCCTGTTTATTAGCGATATTAACATTATTTTTATTATTAATCGACAGATTTATTCGTGTTCATTAGTGATATTAAATAACCGTAATTTACATCATTAATATATTTAGTTTTATTTTTGTTGATTAGCGATATTAAATAATAATATTTTTATTATTAATTAATTGGTTTATTCCTGTTTATTAACCATATGAAATAATATGAATTTTTTATTTTATTTTATTAAATTTTTTTTTAATTGACAGGATTTTCCTGAGGCCTATGGTTTTATTCGTTAAGAATAATAATTAACATTAATTTCTATTATTAATTAACGGTTTTATTCTTGTGTATTAGCGGGATTAAATAAGATTTTTATCATTAATTAACGGTTTTATTCCTGTTTATTAAGGATATTAAATAATACTATTTTTTATTATTCATTAATGGATTTATTCCTGTTTATTAACGATATTAAATAACATGTTTTAATTATTATGAATTAATGGGTTTATTCCTGTTTATTAACGATATTAAATAATATTTTTTTTATTATTAATCAATAGTTTTATTAGCGTTTATTAATGGTATTAAATAATCATAATTTGTATTATTAATGAATAATTCTATTTTTGTTGATCAGCGATATTAAACGATGTTATTTTTTATTATTAATTAATGGTTTTACCCCTGTTCATTAACGACATTAACATTAATTTTTATTAATAACCAATAGTTTTATTAGTGTTTATTAGTGAAATTAATTAACCATAATTTATATTATTAATAGTTAGTTTTATTTTGGTTTATTAGCAGTATTAAATAATATTATTTTTTATTTTTAATTAACGGTTTTATTCCTGTTTATTAACGATATTAAATGATATTAATTTCTATTATTAATCAATCGTTTTATTAGTGTTTATTAGCGATATTAAATAATATTAGCTTATATTATTAATTGTTTTATTCCTGTTCGTTAACGACATTATATAATATTAATTTTTATTATTAATTAATAGCTTTACTCTTTTATTAAAATATAAACATTTAAAAATATTTATATAAAATAATATTTATTTTACTATTAACGTTCTTTGTTCATTTCTAATTATTTTTCTTATTAATTTAATTTAATTCTTATTAAAATAAAAATTTTTGGTGATTTTTTTTTTAAAAAAATCGAGTTTTTGGTCATTTTGTGGATTTTGCTGATTGATTGATTGATTTTAATTATTTTAATTATTTTCCTTAATTTTGGTTCGGATAGGCTGGTGATTTTATTTTATCACTTTATTTTAATTTTAATTTTGTATTATTATTTTTTTATTATTTTATTCTATGATTCCATTTTAATATTCTTTTATTCTTTTATTCTTTTATTCTTTTATTCTTTTATTACCTATTACTTTATTTTAATTTTATTATTTTATTATTTTATTATTATTTTTATTATTTTATATTATTATTTCATTTTAATATTTTATTACTTTATTTTTTATAAGAAATAAAATAAATTAATAAAATAAATTAATGAAATGAAATGAAATAAATGAAATAAAATATAATCAAGTGAAATAAAGTAAAATAAAACAAAACAAAATAAAATAAAAAGAAGTAAAATAAAGAAGTAAAAGAAATAATAATAAAATAAAATAAAATAAAATAAAATAAAATAAAATAAAATAAAATAAAATGAAATTATAAAAAGTAAAATAAATTATTAAAATAATTAAATTAAATTAAATTAAATTAAATTATAAGAATAAATTATTAAAATAAATTAATGAAATAAAATAAAATAAAATAAAATAAGGGAAAAAAGAGAAATAAATGGGATTAAGAGGAGAAGTTCAGTAAATGAAACAGAAATTGAAGATTAAATACAAATAAATAAAATTTAAAATCAAATGAAGTGATTGTAAAATAAAAATAAACGGGGGAAAAGAAAGGAAAATTGAAAGGGAAATTTGAAATTTAAAAGAAAATTTTTTTAAAAAAATTTAAAAATTAAATAAAAATTAAGAATTAAATAAAAATTAAAATTTAAATAAAAATTAAAAATTAAATAAAAATTAAAAAGAAATGAAATAAAAAAAGACATAAAGGAAATCCAAAAGAAATGGGAAATGAAGGGAATAAAAAAAAGAAATAAATGGGATAAAAAGAAATAAATTAATTTAAAAGAAATTAATTAATTAAATTAAATAATTAATTTAAAAGAAAATGGAATTAAGAATTGGAATTTTTAAAGTGGATCAACAAACGGAATAAAAGAAAATGAAAGAGGTGGAAAAATTCAAATTGAATAAAAAGAGAATCGAAATAAAAAACAGAAACAGAAAAGGGGAAAAAACAGGAAATTGATGCAAATTGGGGCGGAAAGGAGAGAAATGAAAATGAAGCGATTGCAATTAAAGTCAATTAAAGCAATTAAAGGGAAGGGAATGGAAGCAAATGAATTAAAGGAGTGGAGTAAAAGAAAATTATTTAAAGGGAATAAAATAAAATAAAATGAAATGAAATAAAATAAAATAAAATAATAAAATAAAATAAAATAAAATAAAATAAAATAAAATAAAATAAAATAAAATAAAATAATAAAATAAAATAAAATAAAATAAAATAAAATAAAATAAAATAATATTTAAAAGGAATAAAATGAAATGAAATGAAATGAAATTAAATTAAATAAAATGAAATAAAATAAAATAAATTTAATTAAAATTAAAGTATTTCAAAGGAATGGAATAAAATAAAATAATTTAAAAGGAATCGAATAAAATAAAATGAAAGGAATGGATTAAAATAAAATTATTTAAAGGGGTGGAAGAAAATAAAATTATTTAAAAGGAACAGAATAAAATAAAATGAAATAAAATAAAATAATTTAAAAGGAATAAAATAAAATAAAATAAAATAAAATAAAATAAAATAAAATAAAATAAAATAAAATAAAATAAAATAATTTAAAGGGAATGGAATAAAAGAAAATAAAATTATTTAAAAGGGATGGAATAAAAGAAAATGAAAGGAATGGATTAAAACAAAGTTATTTAAAGGAGTGGAAGAAAATAAAATTATTTAAAAGGAACAGAATAAAATAAAATGCAATAAAATAAAATAAAATAATAAAATAAAATAAAATAAAATAATTTAAAAGGAATGGAATAAAAGAAAATGAAAGGAATGGATTAAAATAAAATTAATTAAAGGAGTGGAATAAAATAAAATTATTTAAAAGGAGCAGAATAAAATAAAATAAAACAATTTAAAAGGAATGGAATGAAATAAAATGAATTGAAAGGAATGGAATAAAATAAAATAAAATAAAACAAAATAAAAGTAATAAAATAAAATGAAAATAATAATAATATAAAATAAAATAAAACGAAGTAAAATAAAACAGTACAATGTATATGTGTTTTGATTTATTTTATTTTATTTTATTTTATTTTATTTTATTTTATTTTATTTTATTTTTCTTTATTTTTCTTTATTTTTCTTTATTTCATCCTAATTAAAGAAAACGAAATTGAATAAAGAAATGGAATGAAAATGAAAGGGAAACGTAAATAAAAAAATGGAAACTCTTTAAAGCGAACGGTGTGTGATTAATTGATATAAAATCAATTTATTTGGGTCCTGTGGTTTGCAGATCAAAATAATAAACGGAATAAAATCATGTTAATTAAAAGGAGTGGAATAAAATAAAATTAATTAAAGGAACGGCCGATAATCCATACGAGAACCCCGCCCAAATTCTATAAAAGAAAGGAAATATGGAAGATTTGGGGAAAAAAAAAAAAAAAAAGGGAGTATATTAAATAATTAAAAATAATTTTTTATTAATTTAAGACAAGTTTATACCACTCGAAATCAAATTAATTACACCAATTAAACTCAACAAAACCGCAAGAAATCTCCATTAAACGAACCAAAGTAAAAGCCCAAACCTCTAAAAAAAATCAACAAAAAATCTAAAAATTTAAATTAATTTATTTTAATTTTAGAAATGAATTAAAAGCAAACCCCCCGATTGCAATTTCGCGCCTCCCCCCTCAGCAGCGGGCGCTGATTGGCCGAGAGGGAAGGGCGGGAACCAATCAGCGAAGTGCGCGGGAAAGCGCGGGTTCCCCTCCTCCCAGTCTGCCCAGCAACGCGCTCTGATTGGCCGAGCCGCGCCGCGGGGAGCCAATCAGCGGAGTTGGCGGGAAGCGAGGCCTGAGGGGAGGGCGTAATCTGCCCAGCGACGGCTTCTGATTGGTCCGGAGCCGCCCCGGGGAACCAATCGGAGACCCCGACCCAAATTCCCTCAGGGAACCCCCAAAATTCCCCCCCCCAATCCCCTCAGAGCCCCAAAATCGCCCCAAAAACCCCAAAATTCCCCCCAAATCTCCCCAAAATCCCCTCAGAGCCCCCAAAACCCCAAAATTCCCCCCAAATCTCCCCAAAATCCCCTCAGAACCCCAAAACTTCCCCCAAATCTTCCCCAAAATCCCCTCAGAACCCCAAAATTCCCCCCAAATTTTTCCCCAAATCGCCTCAGAGCCCCAAAATCGCCCCAAAAACCCCAAAATTCCCCCCAAATCTCCCCAAAATCCCCTCAGAACCCCAAAAACCCCAAAATTTCCCCCAAATCTCCCCAAAATCCCCCCAGAGCCCCAAAAACCCCAAAATTCCCCCCCAAATCTCCCCAAGATCCCCTCAGAGCCCCAAAATCGCCCCCAAACCCCCCAAATTCCCCCCAAATCTTCCCCAAAATGCCCTCAGAGCCTCCAAAATTCCCCAAAATCCTCCTGGGACGCCCCAAATCCATCAAAACTGCCCCAAAACCCCCAAAATTTTCCCCAAATCCCACTCACAACCCCCAAATCCGCCCCAAAATTGCCCCAAAATTCCCGTTTCCCTCCAATCCCCAGGGTTTTTTTCCCAAAAATTCCCCAAAATCCCCCAAAATCTTCCCCCCCCCCCCCATTCCCGTTTTCTGCCAAAATTTCGGGGTTTTTCCCCCAAAAAGTTCCCCCAAGGCCCGTTTTTTTCACCCCAAAATCCCATTTCCCCCCAAATTCCCGGGTTTTTCCCCCAAAATTCCAACTTCTCCCAAAATTTCGGGTTTTTTCCCCCCCAAAATTCCCCCAAATCCCCGGGTTTTCCCCCCAAAATTCCCCATTTCCCCCCAAATTCCTGGGGCTTTCCCCCCAAAATTCCCCATTTCCCCCCAAATTCCCCATTTCCCCCCAAAATTTCGGGTTTTTTCCCCCCAAAATCCCCCAGATCCTCGGGTTTTTTCCCCCCAAAATTCTCATTTTCCCCAAATCCCCCGGTTTTTTCCCTCAAAATTCCCCCCAAAATCCCCCAAACTCCCAGGTTTTTTCCCCCCCAAATCCCCATTTTCTCCAAAATCCCCATTTCCCCCCCAAAATTCCCATTTCTCCCCCAAATTTTCGGGTTTTTCCCCCCAAATTACCCCAAATTCCCGGGGTTTTTCCCCCCAAAATTCCCGTTTCCCGGCCAAATTCCCGGTTTTTCCCATCAGAATTCCCAATTTCTCCCAAAATTTTGGGGTTTTACCCCCAAAATCCCGCAGCTTCCCCCCCCCGAAAGTCTCCAAAATCCTGGGTTTTTCCCCCCAAAATCCCCATTTTCTCTCAAAATTTCGGGTTTTCCCCCCCAAATTACCCCAAATTCCCGGTTCTTTCCCCCCCAAATTCCCATTTTCTCCCAAATTCCCGGGGTTTTCCCCCCAAAATCCCAACTTCCCCCCCAGAAATTTCGGGTTTTTTCCCCCCAAAAATCCCCAAATCCCCTGGTTTTCCCCCCAAAATTCCCATTTCCCCCCAAAATTCCCCATTTCCCACCCAAATTCCCGGTTTTTCCCCTCAGAATTCCCATTTTCTCCCAAAATTTCGGGTTTTTTCCCCCAAAATCCTCCGGTTTTCCCCCCAAAATTCCCCATTCGCCCCCAAATTCCCGTTTTTTTCCCCCCAAATTCCCGTTTTGCCCCAAATCCCCCCAACCCCTCCATGTTTGCTTCCAAAATTTCGGGGTTTTCCCCCAAAAACTCCCCCAAATTCCTGGTTTTTCACCCCAAAATTCCCCATTTTCCCCTAAATCCCGGGGTTTTCCCCCCAAAATCCCCCCCAAGCTCCCGGGTTTTTCCCCCCCAAATCCCCATTTTCCCCAAAATCCCCATTTTTCACCCCAAAATTCCCGTTTTCCCCCCCTCCCTCCCAAATTCCCGGGGTTTTCCCCCCAAAATTCTCGGTTTTTTCCCCAAAATTTCGGGGTTTTCCCCCAAAATTCCCATTTCCCCCCTAAATTCCCGCTTTCCCCCCCAAATTTTCCCATTTTCCCCAAAATCCCTGGGTTTTCCCCCCAAAATTCCAATTTCCCCCCCCCCCCCAAAATTCCCGGTTTTCCCCCCAAATTCTCATTTTTCCCCAAATCCCCCCCTTTTCTGCCCCAAAAATTCCCCTTTCCCCCCCAAATTCCGGGGGTTTTCCCCCAAAATTCTCGTTTTTCCCCCAAAATTCCCCATTTTCTCCTAAATCCCGGGGGTTTTCCCCCCAAATTTCCCGGTTTTCTCCCAAAATTTCGGATTTTTCCCCCCCAAAATCCCGGCTTTTCCCCCAAAAAAATTCGGGTTTTCCCCCCTCCCCTCCCCTCCCCCGGCGGTGACGTCACCCCGCTGTCGCGACAGGCGCGCCCCCCTCCCCCCCCTGCGGTGACGTCATTTCCCGACCCCTCCCCTTCCTGCGGGGGGAGGGGCGGGACCCCCCGGCCATGGCCGAGCCCGGAGGTGCGGGAGGGACCCGAAATCCCCGGAATTGGCCCCAAAAATACCCCGGGGGGGGGGGGGGGGGGGGAGGGGAGCGGGGTTTGGGGGGAAAAATGGGGATTTGGGGAAAATCGGGATTTGGGGAAAAAACCCGGGATTTGGGGGAGGGAAAGGGATTTGGGGGAAAAAAAAGGGATTTTGGGTAAAAAAAGGGATTTGGGGAAAAAACCTGGGATTTGGGGAAAACCGGGATTTGGGGGAAAATTGGGAATTTGGGGGGGGAAAGGGATTTGGGGAAAAAAAATGGGATTTGGAGAAAAATCGGGATTTGGGGGGAGAAATGGGGATTTTGGGAAAAAAAAATGGGATTTTGGGAAAAATCCGGGATTTGGGGGAAATTGGGATTTGGGGGGGAAAAATGGGATTTTGGGTAAAATGGGATTTGGGGGAAAAATCGGGGATTTGGGGGAAATTGGGATCGGGGGATGGGAAATGGGATTTTGGGGAAAGAATCGGGATTTTAGGAAAAATCGAGATGTGGGGGACAAAAGGGATTTGGGGGAGAAATGGGATTTGGGGAAAAAACCCGGGATTTTGGGAAAATTGGGATATGGGGGAAAACCCGGGATTTTGGGTAAAAAAAGGGATTTGGGGGGAAAATCGGGATGTGGGGAAAAAATGGGATTTTGGGAAAAAACCTGGGATTTTGGGAAAATTGGGATTTGGGGGAAAATCGGGATTTTGGGTAAAAAAAGGGATTTTGGGAAAAATGGGATTTGGGGAAAAAAAACGGGATTTGGGGAGAAAAATGGGAATTGGGGGGAATCGGGATTTTGGGGAAAAAACCCGGGATTTTGGGGAAAACGGGATTTGGGGGGAAATCGAGATTTGGGGAAAAAACCTGGGATTTGGGGTAAAAAAAGGGATTTGGGGAGAAATGGGGATTTTGGGGAAAAAAATGGGATTTGGGGAAAAAAACCGGGATTTTAGGAAAATCGGGATTTGGGGGAAAAAACCAGGATTTGGGGAAATTTGGGATTTGGGGGGAGAAATGGGATTTGGGGAAAAAACCCGGGATTTTGGGTAAAGAAAGGGATTTGGGGGGAAAAACCTGGGATTTTAGGAAAAAGGATTTGGGAAAAATCAAGATTTTGGGGAGAAAAAATGGGATTTTGGGAAAACCCGGGACTGGGGGGGGAAGTCGGGTTTTGGGGAAAAATGGGGAATTTTGGGGGATTTTGGGAGGAAAAACCCCGGAATTTTGGGAGAAAATGAGATTTTTTTGGGGGGGAAAAAACCGGGATTTTGGGGAAAAACCGCGGGATTTTTTTGGGGGGGGAAAAACTGGAATTTTTTTGGGGGAAAGAAACGGGATTTTGGGGGGAAATGGGAATTTTTTGGGTAAAAAACGGGGATATTTGGGATTTTTGGGGAAAAAATGGGGATTTTTTTGATTAAAAAATTGGAATTTGAGGGGGGAAAAGGGAAATCGGGGTGAAAAAGGGGAATTTTGGGGCGAATAATTGGAATTTTGGGGTGAGCAGTGGCAGTTTTGGGGGGAAAAATGGCAGCTTCGGGTGAACGAGGCAAATTTTGGGGTGAAAAACGCCAATTTTGGGGTGAATAATGCCGATTTTGGGGTGAAAAACGCCAGTTTTGAGGCAAATAATGATGATTTTGGGGTGAATAGTGGTGATTTTGGGGTGAATAATGTCAATTTTGGGGCAAATAATGTCAATTTTGGGGTGAGCAATGGCAATTTTGAGGCGAATAATGACGATTTTGGGGCGAATAACGCCAATTTTGGGGTGAAGAACGCCGATTTTGGGGCTAATAATGTCGATTTTGGGGTGAAAAAGGCCGATTTTGGGGCTAATAATGGTGATTTTGGGGTGAAAAACGCCAATTTTGGGGGGGAAAATGCCGATTTTGGGGCGAGTAATGCCAATTTCGGGGTAAAAAATTACAATTTTGGGGCGAATAATGGTGATTTTGGGGCAAATAACGCCAATTTTGGGTGAAACATGCCGATTTTGGGGTGAGCAATGCCGATTTTGGGGTCAAAAACGCCAATTTTGGGGTGAATAATGACGATTTTGGGGCAAATAGTGGTGATTTCGGGGTGAAAAATGCCGATTTTGAGGTGAAAAACGCCGATTTTGAGGCAAATAATGGTGATTTTGGGGTGAAAAACGCCAACTTTGAGGTGAAAACCACCAATTTTGGGGCGAGCAATGCCAATTTTGGGGCAAATATTGCCAATTTTGGGGTGAAAACCTCCAAATTTAGGGCTAATAATGGTGATTTTGGGGTGAGCAATGCCGATGTTGGGGTCAAAACCGCCAATTTTGAGGCAAATGATGATTTTGGGGCGAATAACGCCAACTTTGGGGTAAAAAAGGCCGATTTTGGGGCTAATAATGGTGATTTTGGGGTCAGCGACGCCGATTTTGGGGCAAAACCCGCCAATTTTGAGGCAAATAATGATGATTTTGGGGCGAATAACGCCAACTTTGGGGTGAATAGCGCCAATTTTGGGGTGAAAACCGCCAATTTCGGGGTGAAAAACGCCGATTTTGGGGTGAATAATGACGATTTTGGGGCAAATAGTGGTGATTTCGGGGTGAAAAAGGCCGATTTTGAGGTGAAAAACGCCGATTTTGGGGCAAAACCCGCCAATTTTGAGGCCGCACCCCCCCTGACTCTTTTTTTTCTCTCTCTCTCTCTCCCCCTCCCCTCCCCCACCCCAGCCCCCGCCGCCCCCTCCCCACCCTCCCCTCCCCCCCCCGCAGCAGCCCCGCCCCCGCCCCCCGCGCCGGAGCTGCGGCTGATCCTGGAGGAGCTGCGGCAGCTGCACCAGCGGCAGCTCCTGCAGATGCAGCTGACGCAGGACATCTGCCGCCAGCTGCTGCTGCTGGGGGCGCTGGAGCCCCCCCAGAAGCCCCCCCAGAAGCCACCACCGGGACCTCACTTCCTCCTGCTGCCGCCTTTCCCCAAGGCCCAGCACCGCTCCGGCCTGGCCGTGGCTTTGGCTTCCACCCTGGGCTCCATCTCCACCTTGGGTTCCTCGTTGGGTTCCTCGTTGGGTTCCTCGTTGGGTTCCTCGTTGGGTTCCTCGTTGGGTTCTTCGTTGGGTTCCTCGTTGGGTTCTTCGTTGGGTTCCTCGTTGGGTTCCTCGTTGGGTTCCTCGGCGCCGTTGAGGTCGGCGTTGAGGTCGGCGTCCGGTTCCTCGTCGTCGTCGTCGTCGGGCCCAAAGTTGGGTTCTTCTTCGTCGTCGTTGGGGTCAACGTTGGGTTCTTCGTCGTCGTTGGGGTCGAAGGGGTCAACGTCGGGCCCGGCGTTGGGTTCCTCGTCGTCTTTGGGTCCAAAGTTGGGTTCTTCGTCGTCGAAGGGGTCAACGCTGAGGTCGGCACCATCGTTGGGGTCAGCGTTGGGTTCTTCGCCATCGATGGGTCCAACCTTGGGTTCCTCGTCATCGATGGGCTCAGCGTTGGGTTCAGCGTCAACGTTGGGTCCAGCCTTGGGTTCCTCATCATCGTTGGTGGGTTCTTCACCATCAATGGGTCCAGCCTTGGGGTCTTCGTCATCGTTGGTGGGTTCTTCGTCATCGTTGGGCTCAACGTTGGGTTCCTCATCATTGATGGGCTCAGCGTTGGGTTCTTCGTCATCCTTGGTGGGTTCTTCACCGTCCTTGGGTCCAACCTTGGGTTCTTCATCATCGATGGGTCCAACCTTGGGTTCCTCACCATCGATGGGTCCAACCTTGGGTTCCTCATCATTGATGGGTCCAACCTTGGGTTCCTCATCATCGTTGGTGAGTTCTTCACCATCGATGGGTCCAACCTTGGGTTCCTCACCATCTCTGGGTCCAACCTTGGGTTCCTCACCATCTCTGGCCCCGCTGGGCTCCCCCTCGGCCTCCCCGTCCCCGTCCCGTCCCCCGGCGCGGCCGGCGGTCCCCGGGGCGGGCCGGCACGGCTGCGGTTTCTGCGGGAAGCCCTTCGGCAGCGCCAGCGCCCGGCAGATCCACCTGCGCTCGCACACCGGCGAGCGGCCCTTCCGCTGCGACCTCTGCGGCGGCCGCTTCACCACCCGCGGCAACCTCAAGGTTCACCTGCGGCGGCACCGGCAGCGCGGCCCCGCCCCCGCCCCGCCCCCGGCCCCGCCCGCCGGGGGGCGGCCCAGGGGCAGGTGAGGGGGGGGTGGGGGCGGGGGTGGGGGCAGGGGGGTCAGTGGTGGGGTCAAGGGGCCAGTGGTGGGGTGATGGGGTCAGTGGTGGGGTCATTGATGGGGTCAGTGGTGGGGTCAGTGGTGGGGTCAGGGGTTACAGGTGGGGTCAGTGGGTCAGTGGTGGGGTCAGTAACTGGGTCAGGGGGTCAGGGGTGGGGTCAGTGGTGGGGTCATTGGTGGGGTCAGTGGTGGGGTCAGTGGTGGGGTCATTGGTGGGGTCAGTGGTGGGGTCAGGGGTTACAGGTGGGGTCAGTGGGTCAGTGATGGGGTCAGGGTGGTCAGGGGGTCAGGGGTGGGGTCAGTGGTGGGGTCGGGGGTTACAGGTGGGGTTGGGGTCGGTGGGGTCAGTAACTGGGTCAGGGGGTCAATGGTGGGGTCATGGATGGGGTCAGTGGGGCAGGGGTGGGGTCAGTGGTGGGGTTGGGGTCAGTGGGTCAGTGACAGGGTCAGGAGGTCAGATTTGGGGTCAGGAGGTCAGATTTGGGGTCAGCGGGTCACTGGTGGGGTAAGTGGGGTCACTGATGGGGTCAGGAGGTCAGATCTGGGGTCAGGGAGTCAGTGATGGGGTCAGGAGGTCAGATTTGGGGTCAGGAGGTCATATTTGGGGTCAGGAGGTCATATTTGGGGTCAGGGGGTCACTGGTGGGGTCAGTGGGTCAGTGACGGGGTCAGGAGGTCAGATTTGGGGTCAGGAGGTCAGATTTGGGGTCAGGGGGTCACTGGTGGGGTCAGTGGGTCAGTGACGGGGTCAGGAGGTCAGATTTGGGGTCAGCGGGTCACGTTTTGGGGTTGGGGGTCAATGGGTCACTCTGGTCACTCTGGTCACCCCCACAGGTCCCCCCGGAAATGACCACGCCCCCCCAGCCTCCGGCCACGCCCCCTCTGCCCAGCCCTGGGGGTCAAGAGGTCAAAGCCGGCCACGCCCCTTTCCCCAAGCTCCTCCTCCTGCGCCCGCCCGGCCCCGCCCACCAGGAGAGCGCCCCGCCCCCGCCCGGCCCCGCCCCCAAAGCCCGCGGCCCCGCCCCCTCCGAGACCTCCAAGCTGCAGGAATTGGTGGAGAAATTGGAATTTCCCGACTCCTGCCCCTCCCCCTCCCGCCAGGGCGGCTTCCGGAACCTTCCCGGGGCCCTTGCGGGCGGGAATCCCGCGAATTTGGGCGGGAATTCCGCGAATTTGGGCGGGAATTCCGTGATTTTGGGTGGGAATCCCGCAATTTTGGGCGGGAATTCCTCGATTTCGGGCGGGAATTCCGCAAATTTGGGCGGGAATTCCACGATTTTGGGCGGGAATTCCATGATTTTGGGTGGGAATTCTGCAAATTTGGGCGGGAATCCCTCGATTTCGGGCGGGAATTCCGCAATTTCCGGCGGGAATTCCGCGATTTTGGGCGGAAATTCCACAATTTTGGGCGGGAATTCCGCAATTTTGGGCGGGAATCCCTCGATTTTGGGCGAGAATTCCGTGATTTCGAGTGGAAATCCCTCGATTTTGGGCGCGAATTCCTCAGTTTCGGCGAATTTGGGCGGGAATTCCCCAATTTTGGGTGAGAATTCCGCCATTCCGGGCGGGAATTGCCCCCTTTCGGGTGGGGCCCCGGGGCACCCTCACCTGTGCCAGGTGTGTGGGCGTGGCCGGGCCCCCCAAAATCCCAAATTGGGGGAACCCCGGGAGGAAGAGGAGGAGGAGGAGGAGGAAGACGTGGGGGGGTCAGACCCCCCCAAAATGGCGGCAGAGCCCGAAACCCCCGATGGACCAGGGCAGGTGAGTGGGGGCGGGGCTGGAAAAATCCCAAAATCCCCCAAATTTCCCCCAAAATTAGAGAATTAGAGAGAACCCCCAAATTAACATTTTTTTGGGGGGGGGATTTCTCCTTTTTTTTTTTTTTTTTTTTTTTTTTTTTCCTCCCTCAGGTGCCCCCAAACCGGAGCCCGACCCCCGCTGGCGACCCCGAAATTTCGCGGGAATAATTTAGGAATTGAAGGGGGGGGGGGAGGGGCGGGCTCCCAAAAATTCCTCTGGGGAGTCCCAAAATTCCCCCCCCCCCAAAAAAAAAACCCCAAAACTCCCCTCAGCCTCCAGTGTAGACGCCGATTAAAGCCCCCCGTGCTGACATCCCGGGCATCCCGTGTGTGATTTGAAAAGCGCGACCCCAAAATCGCCAGAAATCGCCCCAAAAAAAAGCCGCCTCACAAAATGGCGGCGGCGCCCTCAACCAAGATGGCGGCGGCGGCGCCGCGCCCTCAGTGGGGCGTGGCCAGCGCGCAAAATGGCGGCGGTTGCCGTGGAAACCGGACGCGGGGAAATTTGCCCGCTGTCAAAATGGCGGCGGTTGCCACGGAAACCGCGAGGTTGGGGGTGGAGCCTTGCCCGCGCTCAAGATGGCGGCGGCGTGCCCTCAAAGGGGCGTGGCCAGCGCGCGTTACCGTGGCAACGGAAGGCGGGAAGTGCCCGGGTTCAAAATGGCGGCGCTCTGCCCTCAGCGGGGCGCGGCGGCGACTGAAAGCGCCGCCGGTTTTTATTGGAGTAAAACGGCTGGAAAGGGACGAATTCCTTGGAAAATGCGTGGCGGGAATTCTACGATTTTGTAAAAAAAAAAGCCGCCGTGGAAATTCTCCGGGGAGGGTGTGGGCGGTACTGCCCGATCTCAAAATGGCGGCGGTCGCCATGGAGATGACGGGGGCTGCCCGTACTCAAAATGGCGGCGGTCGCCATGGAGATGACGGGGGCTGCCCTTACTCAAAATGGCGGCGGTCGCCATGGAAATGACGGGATCTGCCCGTACTCAAAATGGCGGCGGCGGCTTCAGGGCGGCCCCGCGCGGTTCCGTTTCCGGCGGCGTGAAGGCGGCGCGGGCCCGGCGCGGGAGCGGGAGGGTGGCGGCCGGGCTGGCTCTGTCGCGACAGGGTGGCGATCGGGGCCATGTCGGACACGTGGAGCTCGATCCAGGCGCACAAGAAGCAGCTGGACTCGCTCCGGGAGCGGCTGCAGCGCCGCAGGAAGCAGGACCCGCTGGGGGCCGGCGGTGAGAGGGGTCAGGGGTTCATTGGCAGGGGTTAATGAGGGGTCAGGGGTTCATTGGGAGGGGTTAATGAGGGGTCAGGGGTTAATTGGGAGGGGTTAATGAGGGGTCAGGGGTTAATTGGGGAGGTTAATGAGGGGTCAGGGGTTAGTAAAGGGGGTTAATGAGGGGTCAGGGGTTAATTGGGAGGGGTTAATGAGGGGTCAGGGGTTAATTGGGAGGGGTTAATGAGGGGTCAGGGGTTATTAAAGGGGGTTAATGAGGGGTCAGGGGTTAATTGGGGAGGGGTTAATGAGGGGTCAGGGGTTATTAAAGGGGGTTAATGAGGGGTCAGGGGTTATTAAAGGGGGTTAATGAGGGGTCAGGGGTTCATCGGGGGGTTAATGAGGGGTCACGGGTTAATTAGAGAGTGGGGATTAATGAAAGATTGGGTTTTAATTAGGGGGTGGAGGCTAATTAGGGGTCCTAGTTTAATTAACAGTGGGGGGTTGATTAGCAACTGGGTGTTAAGTAAGAGGAGAGGAGTAATTAAGGGTCTAATTAAGAATGGGGGTTAAGTAAGAGTGAAGAAGTAATGAAGTGATTAATTAAAAGTAGGGGTTAATTAAGAATGAGGGGCTAACTGAGGGGTTAATTAAAAATGGGGGTTAATTAAGAAGGAGGGGGTAACTAAGGAGTTAATTAAAAATGGGGGTTAATTAAGAACGAGGGGTTAACTGAGGGGTTAATTAAAAATGGGGGCTAATTAAAAATGGGGGCTAATTAAGAATGAGGGTTAATTAAGAAGGAGGGGTTAATTAAGTGGCTAATCAAGGACTGAAGATAACGAGGAGCGGGGATTAATTAAGAACCCATCATTAATTACGGCCCCCTCCCCCCCCCCAACAGACCCCCGCCATGACCTGTCCCTGGCCACGCCCCCCCGCACCGGCAGCCCCGCCCCCTCGGGCCCCGCCCTGCCCGGCCCCCGCCCCGGGGGGCGTGTCCTCGCTCGGCCCCGCCCCCCTGCGGAGCCCCCTCCCCTCCCGGGGGCGCCGAGGGGGTCCCGGGGGAGCCCCCGGAGCCGGACCCGGCGCTGGAGCGGCGCCTCCTGCTGCACCTGTCCGACCTGGCGCTGCCGCTGCCCACCGACGCCCGCGCCATCCGCGCCGCCATCGCCGGGGTACGGCCCGGGGGGCACCTGGGGACACCTGGGGGTACCTGGGGACAGCTGGGGACAGCTGGGGGTACCTGGGGGCACCTGGGCACACCTGGGGGTGACACCTGTCCGACCTGGCCCTGCCCCTGCCCACCGACGCCCGCGCCATCCGCGCCGCCATCGCCGGGGTACGGCCCGGGGGGCACCTGGGGACACCTGGGGGTACCTGGGGACAGCTGGGGACACCTGGGCACACCTCGGCACACCTGGGGGCACCTGGGCACACCTGGGGTGACACCTGTCCGACCTGGCCCTGCCCCTGCCCACCGACGCCCGCGGCCATCCGCGCCGCCATCGCCGGGGTACGGCCCGGGGGGCACCTGGGGGTACACCTGGGGGTACACCTGGGGACACCTGGGGGCACCTGGGCACACCTGGGCACACCTGGGGGTACCTGGGGGTACCTGGGCACACCTGGGGTACCTGGGGGCACCTGGGGGCAGCTGGGGGTACCTGGGCACACCTGGGGACACCTGGGGGCACCTGGGGGTACCTGGGGGCACCCTGGGGGTACCTGGGGGCACACCTGGGCACACCTGGGGACACCTGGGGGTGACACCTGTCCGACCTGGCGCTGCCCCTGCCCACCGACGCCCGCGCCATCCGCGCCGCCATCGCCGGGGTACGGCCCGGGGGCACCTGGGGGCACACCTGGGGGCACCTGGGGGCACACCTGGAGACAGCTGGGCACACCTGGGGTGACACCTGTCCGACCTGGCCCTGCCCCTGCCCACCGACGCCCGCGCCATCCGTGCCGCCATCGCCGGGGTACAGCCCGGGGGGGGCACCTGGGGGCACCCGGGGGCACCTGGGGGCACCTGGGGGTACACCTGGGGACACCTGGGGACAGCTGGGCACACCTGGGGACAGCTGGGGGCACCTGGGGGTACCTGGGGACACCTGGGGGTACACCTGGAGACAGCTGGGGGCACCTGGGGGCACCTGGGGACAGCTGGGGGCACCTGGGGGCACCTGGGGACAGCTGGGGGCACCTGGGGACACCTGGGGGCACCTGGGGGCACCTGGGGACAGCTGGGGGTACCTGGGGGTGACACCTGTCCGACCTGGCCCTGCCCCTGCCCACCGACGCCCGCGCCATCCGCGCCGCCATCGCCGGGGTACGGCCCGGGGGGGGCACCTGGGGGCACCTGGGGGTACACCTGGGTACACCCGGGGACAGCTGGGCATACACCTGGGCACACCTGGGCATGGGGGGACACACCCAGGTCATACCTGGGGATACCTGGGGACACCTGGGGGGTATCTCGGAGCACCTGGGGGCACTTGGGGATACCTGGGGAATACACCTGACAACACCTGGACACACCTGGGGTCTACCTGGGGATACACCTGGGCACACCTGGGCACACCTGGGCACACCTGGGGATACACCTGGGCACACCTGGGCACTCCTGGGGGCACCTGGGGATACACCCGGGCACACTTGGGCGTGGGAGGGACACACCTGGGCACACCTGGGCACATTTGGGCACACCTGGGGCGCACCTGGGCACACCTGGGGACACCTGGGCACACCTGGGGACACCTGCGACTACCTGGGGATACACCCGGGCACACTTGGGCGTGGGAGGGACATACCTGGGCACACCTGGTGCCCCTCAGTTCCCCCCAGGCATGCCCAGGTGCGCTCAGGTGTACCCAGGTGCGCTCAGGTTGTACCCAGGTGTGCCCAGGTGCCCCCAGGTGCGCTCAGGTGTACCCAGGTGTACCCAGGTGTACCCAGGTGCGCTCAGGTGTACCCAGGTGTGCTCAGGTGTACCCAGGTGTGCCCCAGGTGCACTCAGGTGTACCCAGGTGCGCTCAGGTGTGCCCCAGTTCCCCCCAGGCATGCCCCAGGTGTGCTCAGGTGCACTCAGGTGTACCCAGGTGCACTCAGGTGTACCCAGGTGTACCCAGGTGTACCCAGGTGCGCTCAGGTGCGCCCCATGCATGCCCCAGGTGTACTCAGGTGTGCCCCAGGTGCGCTCAGGTGTACCCAGGTGTGCCCCAGTTCCCCCCAGGTGTGCCCCAGGCACGCTCAGGTGTACCAGGTGTACCCAGGTGCGCTCAGGTGTGCCCCAGGCGTGCCCAGGTGTACCCAGGTGTGCCCCAGGTGTACCCAGGTGCGCTCAGGTGTGCCCCAGGTGTACCCAGGTGTACCCAGGTGCGCTCAGGTGCGCCCCAGGCACGCTCAGGTGTACCCAGGTGTACCCAGGTGTACCCAGGTGCGCTCAGGTGTGCCCCAGGTGTACCCAGGTGCGCTCAGGTGTACCCAGGTGTGCCCCAGTTCCCCCCAGGTGCGCTCAGGTGTACCCAGGTGCGCTCAGGTGCGCTCAGGTGTGCCCAGGTGTGCCCAGGTGTGCCCCAGGTGTACCCAGGTGTACCCAGGTGCGCCCAGGTGTACCCAGGTGTGCCCAGGTGTGCCCCAGGTGTACCCAGGTGCTCCCCAGGTGTGCCCAGGTGCACTCAGGTGTGCCCAGGTGTGCCCAGGTGTACCCAGGTGCGCCCAGGTGCACCCAGCTGCTCCTCCCCCGCTCAGGGTGACTCCGGGGTGACGCTGCGGGCGGTGGAGAGCCTCCTGCACAAGTTTGCGGCGCAGGAGCTGATCGAGGTGCGCCGGGGGCTGCTGCAGGACGGCCCCGCCCTGGTCACCTGCGCCGACCACTCCAAGCTGTCGGCCATGACGGCGGCGCTGGCGGCGGCGGCCGAGCGGCGGCGGGCGGGGCGGGAGGGGGGCGGGGCGGTGGGCGGGGCGGTGGGCGGGGCGGGGGGCGGGGCCGGGGGGGAGGGGAAGGAGGCCAAGCGGTGCCGGCGGGCGGCGGCGTCGGAGGTGGACCTGGAGATCGAGAGCCTGCTGAGCCAGCAGTCCACCAAGGAGCAGCAGAGCAAGAAGGTGCAGGGGGGGCGGGGCTTGGGGTTTTTTGGGGTTTTTTTTGGGGGGGTGTGGCAGTGGGCGGGGCTTAAAAAGGGGTGGGGCTGGGGGGGGTGGGTGGGGAGGGGAGTTTGGGTGGGGTTTGCAAGATGGCGGGGTTCAAGATGGCGGGGGTTCAAGATGGCGGGGTTACAAGGTGTTGTGGGTGGGGTTTAAGGGAAGTGGGTGTGGTTTCGGGGCTGTGGGTGGGTTTGGAGGCAGTGGGTGTGGTTTGGGGGCTGTGGGCGGGGTTTGATGGCAGTGGGTGTGGTTTAAAGGTTGTGGGTGTGGTTTGGGGGCTGTGGGCGGGGTTTGATGGCAGTGGGTGTGGTTTGGAGGCAGTGGGTGTGGTTTGGGGGCTTTGGGTGTGGTTTGGAGACCGTGGGCGGGGTCTGGAGGCCATGGGTGTGGTTCGGAGGCCATGGGGGGGGTTTGATGGCAGTGGGTGTGGTTTGGAGGCTGTGGGTGTGGTTTGGAGGCTGTGGGTGTGGCTTAAAGGTTGTGGGTGTGGTTTGGAGGTTGTGGGTGTGGTTTAAAGGTTGTGGGTGGGGTTTGATGGCAGTGGGTGTGGTTTGGGGGCTGTGGGTGTGGTTTTGGAGGTTGTGGGTGTGCTTTAAAGGTTGTGGGTGTGGTTTGGAGGCAGTGGGTGTGGTTTGGAGGCTGTGGGTGTGGTTTGGAGGCTGTGGGTGTGGTTTGGAGGCTGTGGGTGTGGTTTGGGGGCTGTGGGTGTGGTTTAAAGGTTGTGGGTGTGGTTTGGGGGCTGTGGGTGGGGTTTGAGGGCTGTGGGTGTGGTTTGGAGGCAGTGGGTGTGGTTTGGGGGCTGTGGGCAGAGCCTGATGAAAGTGGGTGTGGTTCGGAGGCCGTGGGCGGGGTTTGGAGGCAGTGGATGGGGTTTAAAGGTTGTGGGTGGAGTTTGAGGGCAGTGGGTGTGGTTTGAGGGCAGTGGGTGTGGTTTGAGGGCAGTGGGTGTGGTTTGAGGGCAGTGGGTGTGGTTCAGAGGCCGTGGGCGGGGTTTGATGGCAGTGGGTGTGGTTTGGAGGCTGTGGGCGGAGCCTGATGGCAGTGGGTGTGGTTCAGAGGCCGTGGGTGTGGTTCAGAGGCGGTGGGCGGAGCCTGATGGCAGTGGGTGTGGTTCAGAGGCCGTGGGCGTGGTTCGGATCCCCTGGGCGGAGCCTGACGCGGGCGTGGCGGGGCGGGGCGGGGCGGGCAGGTGAGCCAGGAGATCCTGGAGCTGCTGAACACGACGACGGCCAAGGAGCAGTCGATCGTGGAGAAGTTCCGGTCGCGCGGGCGGGCGCAGGTGCAGGAGTTCTGCGACCACGGCACCAAGGAGGAGTGCGTCAAGGCCTCGGGCGCCGAGCGGCCCTGCCGCAAGCTGCACTTCCGGTGGGTGCCTTTTGGGGGGTTTCATCCACATTTTGGGGGGTTTCATCCAAATTTTGGGGGGTTTAATGGTGATTTTTGGGGGTTTTAATGATGATTTTTGGGGGTTTTTATGATGATTTTTGGGGGTTTTAATGTTGATTTTTGGGGGTTTTAATGATGATTTTTGGGCATTTTAACCTGAATTTTGGGGCTTTTCTTGATGGTTTTGGGGGGTTATAACCCAAATTTTGGGGGTTTTAACCTGAATTTTGGGGTTTTAATGGTGATTTTTGGGGGTTTTCTTGATGGTTTTGGGGGGTTATAACCCCAATTTTGGAGGGTTTGACCCAATTTTGGGGGTTTAATCCAAATTTTGGGGGTTTTAATGATGGTTTTTGGGGGTTTTAACCCAAATTTTGGGGGTTTTCAATGATGGTTTTGGGGTTTTACCCAAATTTTGGGGGTTTTAACCCAAATTTTGGGTATTTTAACCCGAATTTTGGGTCTTTTAGCAATGGTTTTGGGGCGTTATAACCCAAATTTTTGGGGTTCTAACCCAGATTTTGGGGGTATTAACGATGATTTTTGGGGGGTTATAACCCAAATTTTGGGGGGGGTTTAACCTGAATTGTGGGGCTTTTAACGATGATTTTTGGGGGTTTTAACGATGATTTTTGGGGGGTTATAACCCAAATTTTGGGGGGGGTTTAACCTGAATTGTGGGGCTTTTAACGATGATTTTTGGGGGTTTTAACGATGATTTTTGGGGGGTTATAACCCAAACTTTGGGGAGGTTGAACCCGAATTTCGGGGGTTTTTTTGTCTCTCCCCCCTGCCAGGCGCATCATCAACAAGCACACGGACGAGTCGCTGGGCGACTGCTCCTTCCTCAACACCTGCTTCCACATGGACACCTGCAAGTACGTGCACTACGAGATCGACGCCTGCGCCGCCACGCCCCCGCGCAGCCCCACCCGGGCGCGGCCCCGCGACCGCTCCCCGCCCGCCGAGCTGCCCCCGCGGGCCGCCGCCCGACGCCGGCGCCGACCGCCTCTTCCCGCCCCAGGTGAGGGGCTTTTTGGGGGTTTTTTTGGGTTTTTTTGGTTTTTATAGGAGTTTTTTTGGGATTTTTTAGGTTTTTTTAGGAGTTTTTTGGGATTTTTTTGGGTTTTTTTTTAGGACTTTTTTGGGGGGGATTTGTTGGGGTTTTTTGGGGATTTTTTCTGGTTTTATTAGGAGTTTTTTGGGGATTGTTGGGGTTTTTTTGGGATTTTTTTTTGTTTTTTTAGGAGTTTTTGGGGGGGGATTTTTTGTTTTTTTGGGGGATTTTTTTTGTTTTTTTAGGAGTTATTTGGGGTTTTTTGGGATTTTTTTGGGGTTTTTAGGAGTTTTTTGAGGTTTTTTGGGGATTTTTTTTTGGTTTTTTAGGAGTTTTTGGGGGGGGATTTTTTGGGGTTTTTTTTTGAATTTTTTTTTTGGGGTTTTTAGGAGTTTTTTGAGGTTTTTTGGGGATTTTTTTTTTTGGTTTTTTAGGAGTTTTTGGGGGGGATTTTTTGGGGTTTTTTTTTGAATTTTTTTTTTGTTTTTTAGGAGTTTTTTGAGGTTTTTTTGGGGGATTTTTTTTTGGTTTTTTTTAGGAGTTTTTTGGGGGGATTTTGGGGGTTTTTTGGGGTGTTTTAGGAGTTTTTTTGGTTTTTTTGGGGGGATTTTTTTGGTTTTTTAGAAGTTTTTTGGGGGGATTTTTTGGAGTTTTTTTGGAGATTTTTTGGGGGGTTTTTTGGGAATTTTTTTTTTGTTTTTTAGAAGTTTTTTGAGAGGATTTTTTGGCATTTTTTGGGGGGATTTTTTTTGGTTTTTGGGTTTTTTTTGTTTTTTTTAGGAGTTTTTTGGGGGTGAGAGTTTGAGGTTTATTTAGAAGTTTTTTTCGGTATTTTTGGTGGATTTTTTTTGGTTTTTAAGAGTTTTTTTGGGTATTTGGTCCCTGCCAAAAAAAATAATAACGAGGTTTTGGTCGAGTTTTTTTTGTTGATTTCTTGCCGGGTTTTTGGAGAAGAATTATTACTTTATTTTTTATCTCTTTCCTAAAATGAGTTTTTATTTTTGCTCCTTTCTTGAGGCGATCCCCTAATTATTTTCTTTCTTTTCCAAAAATGATTTCCTAATTGCTTTATTTCTCCCCTTTCCTGAGGTGATTCCTTAATTACTTCATTTTCCCTTTTCCTGAAGCGATTAATTAATTACTTTTTCTCCCCTTTTCCTGAGATGATCCCCTAATTAGTTCATTATCCCCTTTTCCTGAGGCGATTCCCTAATTACTTTATTTTCCCTTTTTCCCGATGTGATTCCCTATTTGCTTTATTTCCTCCATTTCCCGAGGCGATCCTGTTTTCCCGCCATTTTCTGAGGCGATTCCGTTTCCCGCCATTTTCTGAGGCGATTCCACTTCCCGCCATTTTCTGAGGCGATTCCGTTTTCCCGCCATTTTCTGAGGCGATTCCGTTTCCCGCCATTTTCTGAGGCGATTCCGTTTCCCGCCATTTTCTGAGGCGCCGCCGCCATTTCCTGAGGCGATTCCACTTCCCCGCCATTTCCTGAGGCGCCGTTGCCGTTTCTGACCCGATTTCCCTCGTTTTTGCCCCATTTTTACCCCGTTTTTTTCCCCCCCTTCTCCCCCAGTGGATCTGCTGCGACATCCGCTACCTGGACGTCTCCATCCTGGGCAAGTTTGCGGTGGTGATGGCCGACCCGCCCTGGGACATCCACATGGAGCTGCCCTACGGGACCCTGACGGACGACGAGATGCGGCGCCTCAACATCCCCGTGCTGCAGGACGAGGGCTTCCTCTTCCTCTGGGTCACCGGCAGGTCAGGGGGGACCCCAAATCCCCCGGGATTCACCCCAAAAAAACCCATTGGGATCCTCTCCGAAGCCAGCAGGATCTGCCCCAAGCCCTGTGGGATTCACCTCAAAATTCATGACGATCCCTTCAAATGCAGTGGGATCCACCCCAAATCCAGCGAGATTCAGCCCAAACTCGGCAGGATTCACCCCAAATCCATCGTGACCCCAAAAACCCCACTGCCACACTCTCCCAAACCCATCAGGAACTCTCCAAATCCCCCAAATCCCCAGTTTTCTGCCCCAAATCTCCCATTTCTCACTCCCCAGCCCCCTCCATCCCCCTTTTTCCCCCAAAATCCCTCATCGTCCTGCTCCTCAAAACACCAATTTCCCCCCCAAATTCCCAATTTTTCCCCTCTAAAATCACAATTTCCCCATTAAAATCCCAATTTCCAACCCCCAATCCCCCTCCCAAAAATCCCAATTTCCCCCCCAAAAATCCCAATTTCCCCCCAAACCTCCAATTTCACCCCCCAAAATCCCAACTTTTCCCCGCTAAAACCCCAATTTCTCCCCCAAAATCCCAATTTTTCCCCTCTAAAATCACAATTTCCCCATTAAAATCTGGATTTCCAACCCCCAAACCCCAATTTCTCCCCCAAAATCCCAATTTTTCCCCCCAAACCCCCTCATTTCTCCTCCACTCCAGGGCCATGGAGCTGGGCCGCGAATGCCTCAACCTTTGGGGGTGAGTTTCGAGCTCTGCCCCCACCCCAAAACCCTAAAAAAACAAAACCCAAACCTCCTAAAAAAATCCCTAAAAAACATTTTAAAAACCCTAAAAAAAGCCCCCAACCCCGCTGTGCTCAGGTACGAGCGCGTGGATGAGATCATCTGGGTGAAGACGAACCAGCTGCAGCGCATCATCCGCACCGGGCGCACCGGGCACTGGCTGAACCACGGCAAGGAGCACTGCCTGGTCAGGGATACAGCCCAAAAACCCCCCAAAAACACCCCAAAACACCCTAAAAAACCCCTAAAACACCCTAAAAACCACCCTAAAACATCCCAAAAACCCACCCCAAACCTGGGAGCATCATCCGCACTGGGCGCACCGGGCACTGGCTGAACCACGGCAAGGAGCACTGCCTGGTCAGGGATACACCCCAAAAACCCCCCAAAATCACCCCAAAAACACCCTAAATCACCCAAAAAAACCCCAAAAAACACCCTAAAAACCACCCTAAAACACCCCAAAAACCCACCCCAACCATGGGAGCATCATCCGCACCGGGCGCACGGGGCACTGGCTGAACCACGGCAAGGAGCACTGCCTGGTCAGGGATTGACCCCAAAAACCCCCCAAAATCACCCAAAAACACCCCAAAAGCCACCCTAAAACATCCCAAAAACCCACCCCCAAACCTGGGAGCACTGCCTGGTCAGGGATACCCCAAAATACACTTTGAACACACCCCAGAACATCCCAAAAACCACCCCAAAAATGGGGATACACAACCCAAAACCCACCCCAAAACACCCCAAAAATGGGGATACACAACCCAAAACCCACCCCAAAACACCCCAAAAATGGGGATACACAACCCAAAACCCACCCCAAAACACATCCCAAAACACCCCAAAACCTGGGAGCACTGCCTGGTCAGGGAGGCACCCCAAAAAATCCCCCAAACATACCCCAAAATACACCCCAAAACTTGTGAGTCTGGTCAGGGAACCCCAAAACCCCCAAAATCCCCCAAACCCACCCCAAAGTCCCCTCCCACCACCCCAAAAAATTCCTTTTTTTTTTTTTTTCCCATCCAAACACCCCAAAATTCCCATTTTCTCCCCCAAACTCCCTCTGGGGGTGCTCAGGAAGGTGGGTTCCCAGATTTTGGGGTGTATCCCAGGTTTGGGGCTGTTTTGGGGTGGGTATCCCCATTTTTGGGGATAGGATTAAGGGTTTAGAGGATTAGGGTTTTTTTGGGGTGGGTTTTGGGAATTTTGGGACAGGTTTAAAGGATTTTGGGGGTCCCTGGGTGGATTTTGGGGGTCCCTGGTTGGATTTTGGGGTCCCAAAACCCGAAATTTCCCCCTCCCGCAGGTGGGGGTGAAGGGGAACCCCCAAGGCTTCAACCGGGGTTTGGACTGTGACGTCATCGTGGCCGAGGTGAGACCCCAAATCCCGGGGATTTCAACCCAAAAAAATAAAAAACCACACGGGGAATGGGGTTTAACCCGAAATGTGGGGATTTCACCCCAAAAAACGGGGGGGGGAAACCCTAAAAAATCTGGGCAGGGAAAATTGTGGAAAAACGAGGAAAAATGAAAGGTTTTTGTTAAAGGAATTGGAAAAATGAGGTTTTTTTCGACAAAAATTGGGATAAAATGTGAGAATTCCCTCAGAAAATTGCTTCAGGAAATGGTAAAATGTTAGAAAATCACCTCAAAAACGGTGAAAAAAGAGAATTACCTCAGGAAGAAGCGGGAAATGAGAGAATTACCTCAGGAAATTGTAAAAAATGAGAGAATTGCCTCAGGAAATGCTTGGATATTAAAAAATTACCTCATAAAAAGCTGAAAATGAGGGAATTGCCTCAGGAAATACTAAAATATTAGAAAATTACCTCAGAAAAAGGCGGGAAATGAGAAAACTGCCTCATAAAAGAGTGAATAATGAGGGCATTGCCTCAGAAAATGCTAAAGTTTTAGAAAACTACCTCATAAAGTGAAGGAAAATGAGGGATTTACCTCAGGAAATGCTTGGATATTAAAAAATTACCTCAAAGCGATGAAAAATGAGGGAATTACCTCATGAAATGCTCAAATTTTAGAATACTACCCTAGAAAACGATGAAAAATGCGGCAATTGCCTCAGGAAACACTAAAATATTACGAAATTACTTCAGGAAAAGGCGGGAAATGAGAAAATTACCTCAGAAAACGATGAAAAATGAGGCCATTGCCTCAGGAAATGCTAAAATATCAGAAAATTACCTCAGGAAAAGGCGGGAAACGAGGAAACAGCCTCAGAAAACGATGAAAAATGAGGCCTTTGCCTCAGGAAATGCTAAAATAACAGAAAATTACCTCAGGAAAAGGCGGAAACGAGGAAACAGCCTCAGAAAATGGCGGGAAGGGGCAGAGCCGCCTCAGAAAATGGCGGGAAGGGGCGGAGCCGCCTCAAAAAAGGCGGGAAACGGCCAAACCGCCTCAGAAAAAGGGCGGGAAATGAGGAAACCGCCTCAGAAAAGGCGGAAAAAGCAGCAAATCCCCTCAGAAAACGGCGAAAAAAACCTCGGGAAAAGGCCAAAAAAAAGAAGAGAAATAAATTGGCTTTTTCTTCCCCGCAACCCCAAACGCGGCAGGTGCGCTCCACCAGCCACAAACCCGACGAGATCTACGGGATGATCGAGCGGCTGTCGCCGGGCACGCGGAAAATCGAACTTTTCGGCCGCCCCCACAACGTCCAGCCCAACTGGTAAGGAAATTTTGGGGTTTTTTTGGGGGAGAAATCGGGGTTTTTGGGGTTTTAAGGGTTTTTTTTTTTTAGGATCACCCTGGGCAACCAGCTGGACGGGATTCACCTGCTGGACCCTGATGTGGTGGCCCAGTTCAAGCAGCACTACCCCGACGGCATCATCTCCAAACCCAAAAATATGTGATTTTTAGGGGTTTTTTAGGGTTTTTTAAGGTTTTTTTGGGGTTTGGAGAGGGGTGAAAATAAAGAGTTCTGAAGGAAAGGCCGGAGTGTGGGTTTTTTTGGGGGGAAAGAGGTGGAAAATGGGTCTGGGTGTAAAAAACGTGAGGGAAAAGTGGTGCGGTTCTGGGTCGCTGAGCGACGTAAAGTGGATTTTTGGGGGTTTTGAAGGGAATTTTTGGAGTTTTGGGGAATTTGGAGTGGATTTTGGGGAGTTCAAGGGAGGTTTTGGGGGTTTTAAAGTGGATTTTTGGGGGATTTCAAGTGGATTTTGAGGTGTTTTTTGGAGTTTTGGGGGTTTTAAAGTGGATTTTTGGAGGATTTCAAGTGGATTTTGAGGTGTTTTTTGGAGTTTTGGGGGTTTTAAAGTGGATTTTCGGCAGTTCTGGGGGATTGCAAGTGGATTTTGGGGGATTTTTGAGGGATTTCAAGTGGATTTTTAGGGTTTGGAGGAGGATTTTGGGGGTTAAAAAATGATTTTTTGGTGTTCAGGTGGGGCTTTTGGGGTAAAGGAACCATTTTTACGGTTTTAGGGAGATTTTTGGGGTAGAAACACGGGGTTTTGGGGGCTCAAAGGAGAATTTGGGGAAACCTTGGGGTACAGAGATGATTTTTGGGGCTAAAAGGGGATTTTTTTGGGGTTTAAAGCGGATTTTTGGGGATTTTCCCCGGAGCACACAGATGAGATTTTGGGATTCCAACACAACTTCTGGGGTTTCGCACGCTGCTTTTTTCGCACCCAAAAATTAAGGTTTTTTTGGGATTCAAGGAGGTTTTCCAACGATTCCGACGCCGTTTTTGGGGCGAAACCCCTCCAAAAAAACCCAAAAAGCACCGGTGAGTCCTTTAATGCCGCCCGAGCCCCAATTCCACCCAAAACGCCCCAAAAAATCCTCCCGGGGTCGCCTCACTTGACGAAGACCACGCTGTTCCCGGCGTTGCGGGCGGCCAGCCAGGCCAGGAAAACGTCCCTGAAACAGCAAAAAAAAAGGGATTTTTTACCAAAAAACAGCAATTTTGGTCAAAAAATGCGATTTTTGGTCAAAAAAACCACGGGATTTTCGGTCAAAAATTGCAATTTTTCACAGAAAACCGCTGGGTTTTTTTGGTGGGAAATGCCAAAATCTCGTGGAGTTGCCTCGGTATCTTGACTGGGATTCTTGGTCAAAAAACCAGGAGTTTTGGTCAAAAATGGCAATTTTTGGTCAGAAAATGAACTATTTGGTGAGAAAACGCCTTTTTTTCTCATGGGAAATGCTGAAATCAAAAAAAACGCGATTTTTAGTCAAAGACCCGCGATTTTTGGTAGGAAAAAAGTGACTTTCTGTCAAAACCCCCGATTTTTGGTAAAAAAGTGGGATTTTCTGTCAGAAAGTTGTGATTTTTGGTTAAAAAAATGGGATTTTCGATCAGAAAGTTGTGATTTTTGGTAAAAAACTGCAATTTTCAGTCAAAAAGTCGTGATTTTTGGTAAAAAACTGGGATTTTCAGTCAAAGGACCCGCCATTTTTGGTAAAAAAATGGGTTTTCTGTCGAAACGGCCCAATTTTTGGTAAAAAACTGGGATTTTTGGTAAAAACCAGGATTTTCTGTCAAAAATCTCACCGTTTTTGGTAAAAACCCAAGATTTTTGGTCAAAACTTGGGATTTTTGGTAGAAAACGGGGATTTTCAGTCAAAAAATGGGATTTTCTGTCGGAAGGTCGTGATTTTTGGTAGAAAACGGGGATTTTTGGTAAAAAAATGGGATTTTCTATCACAACCTCTCAATTTTTTGTAAAAAACTGAGATTTTTGGTAAAAACCAGCATTTTCTGTCAAAAATCCCACTATTTTGGGTAAAAAACCAGAATTTTTGGTCAAAAACCTGCGATTATTGGTCAAAACCTGGATTTTTGGTAGAAAACGGGGATTTTCAGTCAAAAAACGGGATTTTCTGTCAGAAGGTCATGATTTTTGGTAGACAACGGGGATTTTTGGTAAAAAAATGGGATTTTCTGTCAGAAAGTCGTGACTTTTGGTAGAAAACGGGGATTTTTGGTAAAAAAATGGGATTTTCTGTCAAAACCTCTCAATTTTTGGTAAAAAAGCAGAATTTTTGCTAAAAACCCAGAATTTTTGGTAAAAAAATGGGATTTTTGGTACTAAACCTAGGATTTTTGGTAGAAACCCAGGATTTTTGGTGAAATAAGGGGATTTTCAGTCAGAAAGTCGTGATTTTTGGTTAAAAACTGGTGATTTTGGGTCCGACCCT